>VWZF01006649.1:584019-608124 GCA_013396755.1 Sclerurus mexicanus
CCGCCTCCCCAGGCCCCGCCTCCCCAGGCCCCGTCCCTGCGGACTCTGCTCTGTCAGAGCGGCTGTGGCGTGTCACACCGCCTCACACCGTACCCCTGTGTGCCCCACCATGCCCTGCTGTGTCACCCTGTGCTCCACTGTGCCCCAGCAAGTCTCATTGTGTCACACCGTACCCCACTGAGCCCCACCATACCCCAGTATGCTCCACCGTGTCCCGCTGTGCACACTGTACCCCGCTGTGTCCAGCGTGTCTCACCGTGTCACACTCTACCCCACTGTGCTCCACTGTGTCACACTGTGTCCTGCCATGCCCTGCCGTGTCACACCGTGTCCCTCGCTGTCACACCGCGCCCCACTGGCAGGAGCGGGAGAAGAGCCCTTGCTGCTTTTCTCATTGTGCTGGCGGCGGGGGGTTGGTGCTTGCAGCTCAGCGCAGTCCGTGGGGGGGGGGTGGTTTTCCAAAAGGTGTTTTGTCTGCACTGGAGGTGTCAGGAATTAGAGATTTTCCTCATAACTTTTAATCCAGTAAGTGGATTAAGACCAAAATACAGCAGCAAAAACATTATTGAAAGTATACTATTTATGCAAGTGGCATAGAGACAGTGAATGTGTCTGATACCATGTTGAATAGGAAACATCCCAATCTTTTCCAGCGTTATTCCCAACTGTCAGTTCAGATCAAAGACTGCACGTTTGAAAACCTTTACTGCAAATCAACTGGATGAAATTAAGGATCCCTCTGGTCTCTTTTATATTCTTCCTTTTCAAAAAGTAAGTAAAATATCCTCAGTTTAACTTGAAACCCAAATATTGTTGTAAGGAATAATTTTCATACAATATGCCTCAACTGCAGGGCTGTGTGTAGTATCATCCAAGAATCACAGTCAGCAGTGTGAAGTTTCAACAGTCATAGAATTGTTTAGGTTGAAAAAGACCTTTAAGATCATCAACTCTAACTGATAATCCTGCAGTGTCTAGTCTGTTAAGTGCCACATCTGCACATCTTCTAAGTACTTCCAGGGATAGTGACTCAGTCGCTCTCCTGGGCAGCCTGTTCAGTGTTTGACAGCCTTGTCGGTGAGAAAATGTTTCCTAATATCCAATCTAAAACTCCTGGGTGCAACTTGAGACCATTTGCTCTTGCACTATCGCCTGGGAGAAGAGGCCAGCCCCCACCCCACTACAGCCCTCTTTGAGGCAGTTGTAGAGAGCGATAAGGTCCCCGCTGAACCTCCAGGATAAACAACCTCCTCCATCTGTTCCTCATAGGATTTGTTCTCTGAACCTTTCACCAGCTCCATTGCCCTTCTCTGGACTTGCTTCGGCCCCTTAATGTCTTATAGTGAGGGGCCCAAAACTGAACATGGAATTTGGAGTGCAGCCTCACCAGTGCTGAGTACAGGGGGAAAATCACTTCCCTGGTCCTGCTGGTCAGGCTATTCCTGATAAAAGGCAGATTGCCATTGGCCTTCTTGGCCACCTGGGCACACTGCTGGCTTACGTTCAGTGGCTGTTGACCAGCACTTCCAGCTCTTTTTCCACTAGGCAGCTTTTCATCCACTCTGCCCCAGCCTGTAGCGCTGCATGGGGTTGTTGTTATCCAGGTGTAGGACCCAGCACTTGGACTTGTTGAACCTCACACAGTTGGCCTTGGCCTATCAGTCCAGCCTGTCCAGATCCCTCTGCAGAGCCTTCCTGCCCTCCAGCAGATCAACATTTGACCCAACGTAGTGTTGTCTGTGAACTTAGTGATGATACGCACAGTCCCCTTGTCCAGGTTGTCAGTAAAGATATTAAACAGGACTGGGCCCAATATTGAGCTCTGGGGAACACCACTGGTGAGCGGATGCCAACTGAATGTGACACCATTCACCACCACTCGGCCTGACCTTCCAGCCAGTTTTTTACCCAGCAAAGACCACACCCGTCCAAGCCATGAGCAGCCAGCTGCTCCACGAGAAAGCTGTGGGAAATGGTGTCAAAGATTTGATTTGTCCAGGTAGACAACGTCCACATCCATTCCCTCCTCCACTCAGCAGGTCACCTTGTCACAGAAGGAGATCAGGCTAGTCAAGCTTTAATAAACCCATGCTGACTGCACCTGGTGGCTTGTTTGTTCTGTACATGCTGTGTGATGGCACACCAGATAATCTGCTCCATAACCTTCTCTGGCACCGTGGGCAGATTGAAGGGCTTCTGCCAAAGAGAGACATTTATATAGAAAACACAGGTTACATTGGTTTTGCAATGCAGTAATTAACATATCGATGGGGAATATTTGTAACATACTTTATATTATGAAACATTTACTCCTTAGCCTAGAAATATAAATTCAGACATTTTAACTTTTAAATTTTTTTTATATTATCAGTCTGTCAATCATTTGACTTTTTAAAGTATGATTTTATTTTTTCTAAATAGTGTAATTTTTTTCTAAAATCCCACAGGGTTACTTGGTCAACTGGGATGTCCAAAGACAGGTTTGGGATTATCTTTTTGGAAAAGAAATGTATCAAGTAAGAGCCTTTTCTTAATTACATATTTTGTGTAGATTAAATACTAACTAATGGAATTAACATAAGTACATCAAATATTAAAATAGAACTGGGGAGCTGACTGTTTGCTGTCTTTGGAAGTGCCTTCAATTAGAAATCACAGGGATTTTTGTTTTTGCAAACTGAAGAAAAAAAAATCAGATACAATGTGATTTAGAGATCAAGAAATAGTTAATGTACAAGAGAGGGATGGGCTAGGTCAGTAGGCCAAAATATATTTTTTTTGTGTAGTGACAATCTTAATGTATTTTTCTTAGGTGGATTTTGTAGATACCAATATTATTATTACTGAACCTTACTTTAACTTCAGTTCAATACAAGAATCTATGAATGAAATTCTATTTGAAGAATATCAATTTCAAGCCGTTCTTAGAGTAAATGGTGAGTCTGTCTCCTGTTTTGCATTTATGTATTTTGAAGCTTAACCTTTTAAATAAAAGTATAAAAATTGCTTAATTTTCTTCCTGGCTCTCGAGTAATATACTTGTATATGTACTCTTATCTGTATTAAATGTTTTAAAAATTCCTTCTTTTATAAATTTCAGCTGTATTCTTGTACTGCTTTCTAGAGTGCCATGGTATATAATTACAGGAAATTTGAGGAGATGAAGTATAACAGAAATAACAGATGGATTTTGAAACAGGACAGCATTTGAGAAAGTCTATCAAAAATCTGCATGAAGTCATTGATAACTCGGGCAGCTGAAGGTGGTTTTCTGTTCAGTTTTGTGTTGTATTAGCAAATCAAATGCAGCATTACCATCATGAAATGTATTGTATCTCAAAGGGAATGTGTAAATAACATCACCACCCTCCTGAAAGATAACTGGACATGGGATATGCCTTTGGTTTGAGAAGTTATGGCATGATCAGTGTGCTTGGACTTCAGGAGAGGAAACTGAACATGGTCTAGAATTCCTGAGAAAGATTCAATGGGGCTATATACAACACTTAATTTTATTGACTTTCAAAATTAATTCATGCATTGGCTGTAGCATTATGTATTGAGGTTTTGGAAGTCTGTCAAAGGCATTTAAAATATGAAGCAAGTGCACTTTCATATCACTGCAAATTCTAAAAGTCCGTATTCATATAAAAATGATATAAATATAAAAACTTTCTGTATTTCAGCTGGAGCTCTTAGCGCGCACAGGTATTTCCGGGATAATCCATCTGAGCTGTGTTGTATCATTGTGGACAGTGGATACTCTTTTACACACATCGTACCTTATTGTAGAAGTAAAAAGAAGAAAGAGGCAATCATCAGGTAAACTGCAGTATATGTTTTCTAGAAGAATTGTTTGCTGTGTCTGAAGTTAATAACGACAGAATTCTTTGTGTTACTCCCCTTCTGTAGGATTAATGTTGGAGGGAAACTCTTAACCAACCATCTAAAGGAGATCATCTCTTACAGGTAAAGCATGCTGATCTTCACTCTGAAACTTGACATGAAATGAGCTAGAAATTCATGGGGTATTCTTACTGGTTCTGTGAATTTTAGATCAAGTGCTGTTTAAAGGAGAAGGGAATTTTTCTCTGTTATAATCTGCTAGCTGCCATCTTGACCTTAAGTTCAAGATGAATTAAGATGAGCTTAAACTCTTCAAGGAGTTAGGCTGTTATTTTTCAAAGTGCCAGTGCGTTTGAAGTTGCTGATGTTACCTGTGTGTTCATAATTATACAAGTCTTTACATATTTTCTGAGGTGTCTCAGTAGATCATCAGTCAGTTTGCTGATTCTATCAATACCACAAATAAAATTCAATAGGATCAAGTTATCTTTAGGACGCTTTAGCTTGGAACTTTACCTAGGTAAAGGTCTTTGCTAAGAGACTTAGTTGCAGGATTATGGCTGTGCTTGTTATGAAGACAATGGGCAAATGCAGGTTAATGTTTGTATTTACTGAACTGTGAAAGAGGAAAATTTTAAGCGCCAGTAGGCCAGGAATGCTTTTGTAAATTGAATGTGAGTTTTATATGTTGAAACAGTAGTCTTCTGTGACTTGAAAACCGTGGTTGCTGATCTCCAGTGGAAGACTAGACAGGAGATGGAAGATCTAATTATTCTCAAACTTCAGTGTTTTTGCTTTTTGCTTTTGACAGGCAGCTACATGTTATGGATGAAACACATGTAATTAATCAAGTGAAAGAAGATGTGTGCTATGTTTCTCAAGACTTTTACAAGGACATGGACATTGCCAAGTACGTATGCAATGGTACTAAATGTAAAAGTTGGTCCTTCTAAATAATTTATTTGTACAACCAAATGAAACTTTTCTAGTTAGGTCAAAAAAAGTCTTGTTGTTATAAAATAGTTGGAATTTAGAACTTGTTCTTTATTCTGTTAAATTTTACATTCTTCTCTTTCAGATTGAAAGGGGAAGAAAATACTGTAATGGTAGATTATGTTTTGCCAGACTTCAGCACAATCAAAAAAGGATTTTGTAAGGTAATGATAGTTTTGAAGTTGTTTTGGACTATTCCCCTGCACAAGTCTAATAGAGAGAGGTTAAAAATACTCTTTTTCCTAATGCTGTATTGTAACATTTTTCTATGCTATGCATTAATTGGTAAAGTTTGTCATTAGTAAATTGCGATAAAATGAAATACTGTTTTTCCAGCATAGCATTTTATGTTCTGTTATTTAACAGTTGTAGCTTTTTATGCTTGAGCTGTCATACACCCTACCCATATCATTATTGTCATGTTTTTTTAACATTGCTAGAAAATGTTTTCTGTTTTGATGCTTTTTTGAAAGTCTCTCTGAATTTCATTTAAATACCCTAATAGGTAGAAGGTTCAAAGTAATTTTATAGAAGAGGCTGAAAAGTCTTCATAACCAGTGAAGACAATAACAGTTCAAACTCATTTACTGAGTTGGCCATAGTTTTGAAACCAGTTCCAATATTTTAAGGCCACTCTCATGCATACCAGTTTTAGTTCGCTTCAGACAAAACTGCCATTGGTAAGAGCAAAGTCACTTTAGATTTAATGCCAAAGTATGTATTATTCTTAAAAGATTTGTTGATAATATGACTTAATGTAGAATTTACTGCCTGCCTCTGCGGTACATGAAATAAATAAGCTGAATACTCTAGGATGGGATTTCTTTTCTTAAGCAGTGAGTACTATTCATGTCTTTAATATAGCCAAGGGAAGAGATGGTGTTAAGTGGAAAATACAAGACTGGTGAACAAATACTTCGTCTAACAAATGAAAGATTTGCAGTTCCAGAAATACTCTTCCATCCCTCGGATATTGGTATTCAAGAGATGGGAATTCCTGAAGCCATTGTTTATTCAATTCAGAATTTACCTGAAGGTATAACATAAAAGTATTTCGAAAAGGATGGGAGGTGGAGGAAGGAGGGATGTTGTGGTTGTTTGGTATTTTTTGTTGTTGGTTTCGTTTTACTGATGTTTTGTTTTTAAGGATCCAAAGAGTCTTAGAGAAGCTGAAACTCTCAATATGGCAGTTAAAAAGTTGTTGTGAACTGTTCTGTCTTGTGGTGCATGTCATATACTTCAGAACTGATTGTCTGCAGAATTCTCTGTTAGGCAAGCACTGTTTTGTGGTGATTCATTGATTGGTTTCAGTTAATTTGGATTCAGTTAATCATTGTACACTTAATTCTTCTTAACATCATTTTCTAACGTGATCTGTCTTTGACACCAATGGTGGAATATACTTGAAATTAGTTTTAGTTCTGTTTTAAAATATCTTTCTTCACTAGAGGAAGAGAAAAATCAAACTGATGAGAAAAAAAAAACTGACCAAATTTATAACTTAAGCATCAAAGTGTAGAACCTTCCTGACTGCTGTTTGTCAGAAGTAATACTAAAGCTTTCATTTTACAGATTATGTACAGGTAATTACTGTTATTATACCACGTAAGTATGGCAGCATTTAGGCTATTAATGTACTCTTAAAAAAATTGTATTATTTATAATCCCTTTTGAAAGGGGAATTGTGTTGGCAAACATAAAATTTAATAGATAATGTAAGAAAAGAATTATCGAAGCCAGATTCTACACTCAGGAAGAACATAGGCTGATCACTTTTTTGTATTTCTCAATGGAACTATTTAACTGATGTGATTATTAGAGGATCATAAAATTCTTCTATGCATATTTCCTCCTGTTTCAAGTCATATCAAAATTGGAAAAAAACCCCTTTAATCTTCAAATACATAGTCAGTCCCTAACTACAGATTTACTTATTTATTTTACAGAAATGCAGCCTCATTTCTTCAAGAACATAGTTCTAACTGGGGGAAACACCCTTTTTCCAGGCTTTAGAGATCGGGTTTATTCTGAAGTTCGATGTCTTACTCCAACTGATTATGATGTTTCTGTTGTTCTTCCTGAAAAGTAAGTTCTAAACTTCTAAACAGAAGGCTTTATCTTTCTAGCAGAACAAACTATAAAGTACGATTTCTTTCACTGATTAAAAAGAAAGACTGAGTAAAGGTGTTAATTTAAATATTAAGTGAACAAAAGTTGTACAAGAAGAATATTTCAAATCAGTGTATTTTCAGACAAACCAAATAAATTAGATACCACCTGCTTGCTCTGTACTTTGGCTAATAAAGTCAAGTGCTTTTAGGATCAGCCTTCTTATTGTAAACAGATAAATAAGACTGTATTGTTATTAAATGGATACGTAAATATGTAAGATTAGTTTAGTCTTTTACTTAGAAGAATTTTCAGCATCTAAATGCTGCCATGTCATTATTAATGTAGCCACTTCAGGGATTTGGAAGGGGTAACATCTTTGCAGAGAGAGCTGAGACAAAACATCAAGTATATCTTGAACGTACAAAACAATCTCTACTTTTTAACAGGTATTATTAAAGAGTATTTTAAATATTATTGAAGAATCATTCTGTGCAAAGTAAATACAAAGACATATCCATGTTATTCCCTCTTCACACCTGCTTCCAAAGAGGTGCTTTGTAAAAAAAACAGATAGCCCTGCTAAAATTTCAGACTTTGTCTCACAACTACTCTGGAGCTGGATGGTTTGATTTAGAAATCCAAAATGTATTTTTAAATAGGTATGGCTAAATAAAAGTTTTGGAAATCATCACTGCATACTTCTATTTTAAATGAACTTACAGATCAGTAACAATAACTTTGTTCATTTTTCAGCCCTATTACTTATTCTTGGGAAGGTGGGAAGCTCATTTCTGAAAATGACGATTTTGAAGACATGATAGTAACTAGAGAAGATTATGAAGAACATGGACACAATATCTGTGAAGAAAAATTTGATATATAGGTAGCATAGTTGGATGTGTTGTTATTCCATTGTTTTACTCTGAATGGAATCCTTTGAACTACAACCTGTTTTCCATCAGCTAGGATTGTGTTTTAGCTTTCCTGTATTTAATTGTGTTGGGAAAAAATAATTTCAGAGTTTAGAAATAAAGTTTTACAAGCTTACATACTATTAAATAGTATGTTCCTTGTAATTTCATTATATTCTCATGTTTTACTCATAGCTTCATTGTATTCTTTATTGCAGAAAACCTCAATGCACAAGGTAATAAAAATACGGAATACTTGTACTGGTGTGACATTAATACACAGAAGAAATGGTTTTGTTGTGTTGTTTTTTTCAAACAGTATTATTCTGACTCATGCATGCAACTAAATGGAGATCTCAAAAGGAGTCTTTTTATTTTTGGTTATTTTAGTAAATAGTTATGAGAGGAATATACTTGAAATGTGACCACTGATATTGAAAATATGATTAGGCTTTGAGAAAAGAGTCATTTGAACAGTTCCCTTTTTTAAAGGGATTTTAGGTTAGTAGGTTGTGGAGTTTTATTGTTTTGTTTCTGTCTTGAACAATGGCTGAGCAAATAAACCTTCTGCCACTCCCCTCACCTTTCTGAAAAGGTGACATCAGAAGCTGCCACAAAGGTGAACAAAGCTTGCAGCTGTGTCCTAGGTGATTACTCATCTGTGTCCTCTCCATGCATTGTAGATAAACACAAATACCCCAGAGTACTTATTATTTCTGGCATCAGAAGCTCTGTTACTGTGCCATCAGTCCATGCAGCGTGGCACTCGAGGAGAAAGAGGGCTGACAGCCAGATAGAAGGCTGGGAGGGTCACGCTGGTTGGGGGTGCCCCAGCTGGCTTGCTTGGTTGCCAAGACAGAGATGGGCTCTCAGACAGGGTGGATAATGGATACACTGGTGCCGACACCGACTTGGCCTGACGCAGCTCATGGTGGCAAGGAAATAGCCTCTTTATTACGTCTGGTGATGCTCAGTGCTCTCAGCAGAGGGGTGCCCTGTTGTGTCTCATTCCCTCTGTTGTCTGCCCTAATATAAAACGAGCAGCTATACTCATGCAGTACACTTCCCTGGCTACCTTGCATAAGGGCAACACTGAAGAGAAGCCAATGCTTCAGGCAATGGGCAATTATGTTTTCCTTCAATATGATCTTTTTACTTTGGAGTGCCAGCTCGTGGTGGCTTTCCTCTAGTCCAACTTGCTGAAAGGAATGAAAGAGGTACCCTCCTCCTGCTGTTCACAGCTACATGAGCCACACAGAAGGCAGCTGGGGTAGAAAGGTGTGAGACCACCACCTACAAATTGTTGGACACGTCTCGTATTACACTGTTTAGGACATGAATAAGTCCAGTCCACGGTTATTTTGATAGCCACACATAGAGGCCCTTTTGTCCAAGCTCTGGTTTTTCAACTAACTGCTTCACAAAATTATCAGCATACACGTTGTTCCCATGAAAGTAGTAATGAACCTTTTCCTTGGTAGGCGCAAACGTGAATGCTCTATAAATAGAAGCAAGCCTCCTTACTTTGAAGGTGGCATCACTTCTGCTTTGATAAGACTGTACTGAAAAGTACCTCTAGACTAAACTCTCTGCTCTGAAAATTTTCTACTTCAAACAAATCCATACTGGCAGTTTATTTGATAGCTCTGTGTTACAAATCATAAACAGAAATGAGTGAGAAGTCCCAGGTTTCCCTACCAGATGATTCTGTGTCAAATGTTAAAAATATGGGACAAAATTTTTCTAAAGTCCAATTAAACTTTTCCGATTTCAGAATTTAAGTGTAACGATGAAAAAGAGTAGTCTATAGTTCCAAAAACTTGTTCTGTTCAGCAGGCCTTCATACTTAAATGTAAAACATCACCTTTCTTTCAACAGAAGATTAAAGATAAGTAGATTCTCCTGTGAATAAAACTGGGCTCTTAAGAGCTCTTCCTTCCCTTTGAAGAACTAGATCAGTGTTGACTGAAAGTGAACTGAAAGGAACCACATGGCAGCTATAAACTCCTGCTTGGAACATTTCCTTACTGTTTGATACCTGGTTCTATACCCCCTGAGCTGCCTCTTCCTTATGTATGCACTATGAAATGATACATTGATCACTTTTTATACAATTCTTTATTCTTTAAATTCGCACAAAAAAATTCAAGTCACAAAGTGCAAGAGTTTGTTTTTTAAAAATACAGTTTTTCCTAAAGCAATTCTCAGCTCATCTAGCCTACAAATTACCATGTTATCACACCTCCCTGTTACCAGGTTTAGTATTTTGAGTAAGACCCAGTAAAGGTACTGAAGACAGAGAGAGAGGAAAAAAAAGGCAACTAAAATACCCTTCCTCCCACTACTCAACACCAGAAGCACTTAATTGGGAAATACTTTCCTGTTTACAATCTCAATAACCTGCTTTTGTACATGCTTCCTCTTCTGGGAGAATGACATGGGGCTAGAAACTCCACACAGGACTAGGAAGAGAATATATGGCCCTGTAATCTAGGAATTAGGTAGGGCATTCACCACTGAAAGGTGAAACTTGGTCTTTTTCCTCCTCTAGAAATTATTTATTTCACAGTGTAAGGGTGGTGAGGCACTGGACCGTGTTGCCCAGCAAAGTGGTGGATGCCCCCACCTTTGGAAGTGTTTTAGGCCAGGTTGGATGTGGCTCTGAGCAACCTGGCCTAGTAAAAGGTATCCTTGCCCATGGCACGGGGGTTGGAACCAGGTGATCTTTAAGGTCCCTTGCATTCTAAGATTGTATGATTTGTATCAACATTTCCCTGTCAATGTACAGTTAACCATCAATGTGTCAAGACAGGCAAACATGCTTTCTAGCAGATTACTATGAATTCATAAATATTTATCAAACTATTTATGATAAATAACTGGACACTCTCAAAATGTTCTCATGTTAAAATAAATTACTTAAATATACCAAAATATCTAAAACAATATTATTTCTTAGGTTTCTTCAAAATGTAATTTTTTTTACTTGCTTTTGAATAAATGCTGAATTAGCAGCATCTCAGTCTGCTATAATGGGACAGGAGTTAACAACACGATGTAATTACTGCCTGCAAACACACATAGTTCCCCTGCCTAATAAATTTTGCCTGCCAGATTCGAAACTCACTGACCTGCTTGTAACATTTTTGACACACTTTGTACACTTTTACAATACCCACAGGAGTAATAATCTACAGTTTAGATTATTATTAATTACAGATAAAAAAGATAAAAGGCCCCTACTGATTTTCAACCCAAGCACGGCTCTGAATGTAGATTTGTCTGAGATAGAAAGCCATGGGGTTGTGGGACAGAAGGAAAAAAGTTCTAAACCCTGATCTCAGAGCAGCACAAGCAGTGTACTATTATTACTAACTTACAAGTAATTCAGTACATTTTGCTTAAAAGAATAATTAGATTTAATGCTTTTTAGCACCATAGTAATTTTGATAGTTGTATTTACTGACACTGAAGATGTAAAGACATATGAAGAAAACATTTTTTATCATGAGCAATTTTTATGTGCATCCTCTGTTTTTTTTTAAAAAAGATTAAAAACAAAAAGGCTGTATTGATGTCTAACCATTTGGAGTACAAAATTCACATGTAGTTTTACAACCACTACTATAGACAATGGTATTTTTGGAATTCTTTGATTAATTTCTTCTTTTGCTTCAAAGGAACAGTAGGGTCATTGTCCATCTCTTGAATCAATGCTAGAAGATACTGGCTGGTTTGTTGTTTCTGATCTTCATATTCTTTAGTGGTAATGCGCTGACAGAAGGTGAAACCTTTGTAAGAAATCAAGTTCAGATTAAGTTTCATGTATCATGTAAAAATTGTTAAAAATATGGTCAGAAACATAGGGATACTGATAATTCCAGCTCAGGTGTGATTACATCTACAATGTGAAACACACAGCCCTCCACTGAGCACAGAGGGACATCTAAACAGTAATTGCAAAAATAAAATTGAAAAGCAGGGTTACAAGTGCAGTATCACAGATGATTCTATACTGCAAACAGACCTGCAAGACAGAGAGCAAACACAGTGCTCACAAACAGAAACCATAATGAAGAACATTACACAACAAGAATGGCACCTTACAGTTGTCATGAGTCAATGATGCCCTGTGAATCAGATCTGTAGCAAGGTCCAGTACCTAGTGCAAGTGAATAATTTCTTTGGAGGAACAGTTGCCTCTGAACCACACCTCCAAAATCAGGAATAGAATTTAAGAGCGTCTAGGCAAGTAGACAGCTGAGCATGGTTTGGGCACCAGAAGCAGAGGTGATGCAAGAGGCAGTGATCCAGAGGGAGGACAGAGCAAGGAAGAACACCAAGAGACACAAAACTTAGCCATAGAAAGGTTGTGATTTTGTGCAGTACTGCCCTGCAAGGATTCAAGCCCCGTCACTGGGCAGGTGAGTTCTGGCCTGAGGGAAGACTGGCATTGAGCTACCCCATAGGCACTTTTTCCTCTTATGCATGTTAGAGAGCAATTTGGTCGAACAAGTATCACTTGCCTAAAGGGGAAAAGTTTCTTACTGATACTTCTGTAAAAACACCATCATCTTCAGGCTTTGCATAGAGAGCAATTATTAACCTGAGCTGTCAGAGTTTGCACACGGATGTGCCCTTCCCTTCTTTTACAATGAGTCTGTCAAACACCAACACCTTTTATGGTTTAGTAGAGTCAAATGAAGAAAAAAGTAGCTCTTCAAAGGGGAAACCATAACAACTTCCAGCAAAGAGATTAACTCTTAAAACTTCAGCATGGAATCCTTTAGTCTGGTGGTTTAAGTGGCTTACTATATTAAAACCAATGCCAGAATTTTCTCAGTGGTTTTTGTGTTCTATATTTCCAGCAGTTCTAAGGATTATAATTCTGCAATAGACAGCACTTTTCTTATCAGGGTCCCCCAGCATTCCCTCCTGCTCCCATCTGCACTTAAGAAATTCACCATCTAAGCATGCTCAATAGCTCCCAGGAAAGGTTTTCCTGCTGTCTTCTTTATGAGAAAAGGGAAAATGACACCAGAATATGAGGCACACAGGAGAACAGGAATATGCCATGCCAGAGAGCTTACAACCAGGTCTAACTAGCTATTTCAACAAGTAGATGGAACGTATATGCATTTACAGATTGAAACTCCAAGGCTTAGTAGGAAGAATACAGTGTGGGGCTTGTATTTGAGTTGTCTGGTCAATGTGCTGATGGAGATCATACAGGCTCCAAGACAGGCAGCTCTTTCCTCTATTACTCATCTCTGTATTCTTTGGCTACACAGTATGTGATTCTCAGAACACTGAACCGGGAGGAATTTGGACACATTCCAGAACTCAACACAAATGGCAAAAGATTCAGTACTAACACTACTTCTCAGGCAGACCCTGTATTAAATATAGCATTGCACAGCAAAATAACTTAGTATTGTTCAGTTCCCTAATGGTTTCTCTTCCATGTTAAAGCACATAAACACTGACAACACAGAAGTCAAAACAAAGAAGTAAAGAATCAGAGAGAAATTCAATTATTTAAGCCAACCCTTTTAATCACTGCTGCAAAATATTTTTGGCAGCAAGGACAGATGAAATGTTAGCTCATAAAAGAAATAAGCTGAAAAACACTACTCCCACATTCAGAAGGGTAGTGTAGCCTGAAAAGAAGGCACTTGACACTTGGTATATAAATTCTAAGCTCTTAACAAACTTTGTGCTCACCCAGAGAGTTCTTCAAAACACTAAACTATCACAGTCTGTGCTCAAGACATCTATCACAACCTCTAACTACTGAGCTCTATGAGAATTTGTAAGTGTCTTGTGAAAGAAATAAAAGAATATTGTTCCTAAATACAAAATTACATCAAATTCACAAACCAAATTATAAGCAAGTCACTTCAGGAAGCACATTTTGCACTGTTACCTCCAGAAGTAATTATTTGGCAAAAAGAATCCTAACCAACCAAAAAAAAAAAATTGTAACATATTCAAATTAGATAATTAATAGAATCCTTGTTCTCTAATATACAGAGATCAGTTTTGCTGATAGCATATAATTATTTATTGAATGAGTCACTAATCACTTTAATATTTTACTTCTAACAAAGGAAAAGAACACAATCTATGCAAAATGATAGTCAACTGATGATAAACCAATTTGTATAGAATGTTTTATATAAAAAGGTGTATCACATCATCTACCTGAATTGATATCTGGATCTTGTCCTTCTAGCAAACTCTCAAGTTTCCTACTTGTTAGTTCCAGAAGAGTTAGAGGAGTCTGGAAATACAATCCAACAAAGGAAAGATTATAAAAACAAGACTTCCGTATTTTGAGAATCTAAAGCTTTCAGATGAACAATTAAAAAAACGCTACAGTTAACTGCAGAAGAATCTATGCCTACATTTATTTAAGTACACATTCAAAATCTCTCACACAATTACACTAAAATGTCTATTTCTGGTATTTCTGGACAAAGAAATAGGATGCAAAAAGTTCTAGATGTTGGTTTCCACTAATATGGCAAAAACTGTAGCATAAAACAAACTGATTTCAGCTTATATAACACACAAGGGTCTCAACTGCAGCTGTGAAAGAGCAAACCACCATCCACTTTGCTGTCACTGCTACGCAGCTCTGGCTTCATCTCCAATTGGGACTCAAAGCCCTAACAGTTTTGCCAGCATTCTTGATACAAAGCAAAAAGAATAAAATTAGTTTTGGCTGTGTATTAACACATACAAATCTCTCACTAACTACTTGATACTTTCAAACTAAATTGGAGCTAATTAAAAAAAAAAAAGAGTAAAATCTCCCAAGTCCCTTGACCTGAAGTCAAAATTGAAAATGAATGTGTGGTATAAGAATTAAACCCAATATTTTACTGAAACCAAGTCTACGTTTCTGTGAAATTTATTTGTATAGAGTATAGGAAGGTTCCATCTTTTCACATTTGTGACTATATGATGGAATGCAAAAAAAAGAGACTTGAAACATCTGTATATTTACATGGCTGATGAAGTTTAATAGAAGGGCCATTTGATTTTGTGGTTCTATATATTTTCTTTAATTTACAAGTTAACATTTCAAAACAGCAAAGAAACTTTTAGTATTGTCAAAGCTGTACACATACACTGGGGCACCAGAGCACACCATCTTATATACCACTCAAGAGTATGTCAGTGAACTTCTAAGAGAGACTCTAAGATGCCTAAACATTTAGGAGGCAGCCATTATAAACAAGGTGCCAAGAGGCCTCTATAACAGATTCTTAATATTTTGCAAATACAAATTATTCAAATAAAAATTTGTAAAAGATTGCAAAGCTCTCAAAAATCTGTCCTCCATAGTCTGGAATAGCTTCTCACCCTGCTTGGCTGTACTATTAAACTATAACAGATGGAACATTAAATGGTGCTCCTCAGACCTGTCCTACTCCAAAACAGGGAGTTCATGGCATTTAACATTTAAAATGACAACGATGAAAGCAAAATGATACCTTGAAGAGCTCGGAGTGATTGTCCATCAGAAACTGAGCCAGCAGTTCTGCCTGTGGTTTTGACAGTGTTCTATTTTGCAAGATGAACTTTGTGCAAGTCTTGATGATCACCAATCTGTTCTCAAACTAGAAAAAGAAGTACCCAGATTTACATTGACTTACAATGTGCTATAAGGACTAAGTATAACAAGATGCTATCAGTGGGAAGAACATCTTGGCATTTGTTTTAAAACAGATCACACTGAAAGGCAGTAAACAGAATACTTCTAACTTGGGACAAAGATGTTATCTTTACTATGGAAAAGTGCTGTTTTCCACATTCAACATAACAGATACTTACTTGTTTTTGTAATCTGTAGCCCTCAGATTCTGATGCAATGGCTAGAAATGTCAGGAGCCGGTGTAGTTCTTCTCTGATACTTGGTGCTAATAATTTTAAATAAAGTTGTAATGCTTCTACAGCTTGATCCGTTTTTTCTTTTTCTGAAGTAAAAAAGTGTATTCAATGCAACTGTACATTTTCAGAGTTACAAATACATATTGAAACCCCAAAAACAATCATCCCACTTTTGGGGGGTTTTCCCTCCAAGGAAAACAGGTTATGTCAGTGACTTCTAAAACCTTATGACAAGACTCTATACAACATTTAATCAATAAAAGCTTAAAGCCTTAGTTCCATAGCTAGTCAGTAAACAGTTGTGCTTGAACAATATATACAGGACATGACTATGGTCTGTCTACAATACACAAACACTGAAGTGATGTTTGCACTGTTTGTGTTTACACATCTTAATCTTATTTCTAGCATTCACCTCTAAGTAATTAATGAGCGGAACAATTCTAATTCTCATTGCTTCGGCAGTTCTTTTTTTGTTTTCCTGTTTTCTTTTTGTTTTGTTGTGGATTTTTTGCTGTTGTTGTTTTGGGGGCTTTTTGTTGTTGGAGTTTTTCTTTTTTTATTAGTTTGGGGGTTTTTGTTATTGTTTGTTGGTCAAGTGTCATGTCTGTGTGTTCCCCCCCATCCCTCGTTTAAGCCATTAGGTTACAAGAGTCTCAAGGAAATGTGATACAGTGGAAATACTCTCCAATCCCTTTAGATGATAAGTCTAGTTATCTTCACTTTGAAAGTGAGAAACTATGAAAAAGTCAAGTAACTTTCTTAAAGCAAGAATAAGACAAAATCACGTACATGAATAGAACCTACATATGATTTTCTGGCCTCTGTCTTATTTCTAAGAAAGAGTTTGTATTTTACAAGAAGTAATCCGGGACTTTCAGGAGTGTGCCATGAGCCATTTGGTGCCATCTTTGTTTAAAAAGAACACCGAAGTGAGGAGCAGCTGAGGGAGCTGGGGTTGTTTAGCCTGGAGAAAAGGAGGCGCAGGGGAGATCTCATCGCTCTCTACAACTACCTGAAAGGAGGCTGTAGCAAGGTGGGGGTCGGTCTCTTCTCCCATGTAAGAAGTGACAGGATGAGAGGAAACGACCTCAATTGCGCCAGGGGAGGTTTAGATTGGATATTAGGAAAAATTTCTCCAGAGAAAGGGGTGTAAAGCACTGGAACAAGCTGCCCAGAGAACTGGTGGAGCTTATCCCTGGAAGCATTCAAACAATACACGGATATGGCACTTGAGGACATGGATTAGTGGTAAACATGGTGATGTTTGGTTGATGACTTTATGATCTCGAAGATCTCTTCCAACCTTGATGATTCTGTGATTCTGTAAGTGATCCTTTATCAAAAGAAAGGCAGACAAAAAGCAGGAAAAAGAATTGCCAAAGGACACGATCAAAACAGCTAAAAGTACAGAATAAAGACAGGAAGTTAAATAATTTCTAGAGGAAAGCTTAAGGAGTTTCTTTGATCTGTGATTAAAGCTTTAATGAGTTACTTTAAAAGACTGTAAAAGAACTCCAAGGAACCACATGGACTAATTTCACCAACTGCATTAAACGTAACATAAATACTCTAGCTCTGTTTATTTTGAAGGCAACAAACACAGCAACATGTTTGCCTTCACAACAGACTTGTGTTATCTTAAATGAAACTCTTTAAAAACTGATGAAAATACAGTTATAACAGCATATACCTTGAAAAGAAATGAATTTGTTCTTTAGCAAACTGCAGCGTTTCTTAAATTAATTTTGAAAATGTTTTAAATATGTAGAATTTCATATGCAGTTTGAGCCCTTTCTTGCATTTTTATTAAAGTAAGGTTAACTGCGCTGGATTCTATCAAAAAGCATTATTAGAATCCAAGTTGCTACGCACTGACAACCATAATCTATTCCATAGAACTGAGAGGGAAAAATGGCTGTAAAATAGTTAAGCACACCTAACAGTGATCTAGTATGAACTAGAACACAGCTGAGGACACAAGAACACAAACTGACATATTAAAAAAAAAATTATTTCTTATTGATAAAATTATGTCTACCAGTTCACCAAAAAGATAAAGTATTAGAAACTGTTTGTGAGATAGTATTAAGTTGAAGAGATGACAAAGACAGAATTAAAAAGCAGAATAGCCCTGGACATTCATAGGTCCTGTAGCTTAGATCAAGCAGATACTTAAGAAATGATCTACAGGGAACTAAAGCATTAGAACAATTCAGCAGAATTATGTCTTTTCCCTTCCCTACAGGTTTGGCTGTTCTACTTCTCTAATTTGGCAATATTTTATAAATGCAAAACTGATACAAAGCAATATTAAAGTCCACATATGAACCATAACATCTTTTGTTTCAGTGAACATCCAGCAGAAGATAACAGTTATTTCAAATTAACATTCATTTTTTGCGCATGGGTTATGTAATTTTGCAATAGTTTGCCTTTTATGACTTCTATTATAATTATTTGTTATTCTTTCTCCTTAACAAAATACTACTGATGAAAATATTGCCTTTCATCTTTTCATGAGGCCTTGGTCACAAGATTCACCAATTATTACGCAGGTCAAATGTGCCCTTATGCCAGTAAGCTTGTCATAGTTCTCTAAAGGCTGAAATTTTTGATAACACTCCATGAAACCTTGTCCTGGTTTTGGCTGGAATAGTTAATTTTTTCCTTAGTAGCTGATACAGTGCTGTGTTTTGAATTTAGTATGACAGTAGTGTTGATAACACACTAATGTTTTGGTTGCTGCTAAGTGAAACTTAACCTAAGTTAAGGAGTTTTCCATGTCCTGTGCTCTGCCAGTGAGCAGGTGCACAATAAGGTTGGAGGGAGCATGGCCAGGGCAGTTGATCCAAACTGGCCAAAGAGATATTCCATACCGTAGAATGTAATGCCCAGTATATAAAGTGGAAGGAATTGGCCAAGAGACATTGAGAGCTGCTCAGGAACAAGCTGGACATTGGTCAGCGGGTAGTGAGCAATTGTATCCTACATCACTTTTTTCTTTTGGGTTTTATTCCACTTCATCTACTTTTCACTCCAATTATTATTATTACTATAATTAGTATTATTGTATTTACTTTTGTTCCCATTATTAAAACATTTTTCCCTGAACCCACAAATTTTGCTTTTTTCCTCCACTGAGGGCAGGGTGGTGGCAAGCAGTGAGTGAGTGGCTTTGTGGTACTTAGTTGTCAGCTGGGGTTAAGCCACAACCACCCTACAGAACTGAAGAAGGAACAAGGCCTATTTAGGGTAAGCTTAATCTTAAACTTGTATTTAATTTAAACCATTCAGGTTTACTTGTAAACCTATAATGGGAGGGTTTTGCAGGGGGGATCACAGCCTGAATCACAATCTCAACAATCTCTCCCTTTCATCATTTTAAGTAACTTCTATTACTAAAAAGCACCCTAAATCCAGAATTTACAAACGCTTATTTCGGTTAACGTGAAAACATAAAACTAAAATAATTGTTACAAAATTATTAGTTACAAGTAACAATAACAGAAATTCTGACTCGGGGTACAAAATTATCGCAATGAGAGTAGTTACAGGTGCCCACAGAGGTCGGTGAAGCTCTGTCCTTTCAGATTTTCGAAATTCAGCTGGATCAGGCCCTAAGCAACTTGATCTAACTTTGAAATTTGTTCTTGTCTTGAGCAGAGGTTCTTAATAGTGGTCTTGAGCATTTTCTTCCTACCTATAAAGTGCACCTGCAATAGCATTGCAAATGGTGTCATGATTCAGTCAAGTGACACTTAGCAAGTTACATCCTCTACACAGCTTTCACCTCTATTTCTTGCTCCAGGTTGCTCTTACCTATAAGTTCTATAATTCCTGAATGAATATGGAGATCCTGAGCAGCAAGAAGGGAGTCCTTCTTTTGACTATAATACTTCATTATAACATCAAAAAGAATCTTCTTGTATGTATTCAGACTGCTGGGTTTGTTAGTGCTTTGAGGTAACTGCTGACTGACCATCACTATGAATTGATCTGGAAAATACTCCAAGCATTCAATCGCAGCATAGAGCCATCTGTCAAGCCTGCAGAAGGAAAGGAAGTTTCAGTGCTCACTTTAAAATGCTCTGCCTATTCTCATATTAATCCTTTAAATAAAACTAGATAGAAATAACCATGCAGGTATAGTCACATATTTAAACCACAACATTGAACTTGTTTATTCAGCAGCTTATGTAAATTATTTCACTACAGTAGTTCAAGGACCTCCTCAAAATAATTGCAAATAACTTGCATGATTTTCCTATGCCACAGGCAATACATCTGAGGTACACCCAGATCCAAACAAGCTGCAATCATGCCAGACTGTCACTGGCCCCAGGAATTCAGCTAGTATTAAAAGCCAAACACCACCCCACCACTACTCCAACACACACAATGAGAACCCACCAGGGCTAAGCAGAGTGAAAAAGGAAGGGACTGGATCTTTACAGAAGAGAAACAAGACAGTTTGAAAACAGAAATCAAATAAATAAATACATCAAGTATATAATAATATCAAATAAGTAAAAATAATTTAAATCCAAGAAGACTGCGGAAGCAGTTTATTACATGACTTACTATAAAGGCCTGCGTTTTCACAAACATTTGTTATCTGTGTGACCTAAATAGGAAAGAAACTCTAAAAAGAACCTAAAACTTGTCAGCCAGACAACTCATTGTTGAAAGAGGCTGGAAGGTCAGATGTAAAAGTCTCAACCATTTTGTACAAAAGAAATTTTCCATTTCTCAGGCATGCTGTAAGCCAGACCTAAATAATATACTGTCTACAACAATGCTACTCCTGTTCCTCACTTAAGTAATTGTAGAATGAAGTAATGAAGTGTTTAAATTTCCTAACACTCATCTGATATATTATCAAAGATGCAAATGTTAGAGACATTTAACAAAATACAGAGTAAGAAACACATCTGATATAGTTTCAGAGACATAAACCCAGAAATCACCGGAAAAAAACAAGTGTCAACAGTATAAAGTTCAAAATGTAGTGTTCATTAAGGTATTGTAGGAAGAAAGACTCATGCAGTTAAGATTCATCAATAAATCTAGTTTGGAATAAGGAGTTTCATTAGCTAACATAACAGGTAAGAATATTCCTCTTTTCTCCCTAAACCAAGAACATATGAAACCTAATGAAACTCTTTCTTGTACAGATAAAAACTGAATTAATTTGACAGAAATAATCATTAACAAGACATTCACATGAAGAGACATGCCTCTACATCTTTATTAAGAGTAAATGCTAAGATAGAGATCAGACCAAGTGCAATCAACAGGAACATTACAAATTAAGGGAAGATTTAAGGAAAAGAGCACTGACTACATGCAGTCACTTTTATATTCTCTTTATATATAAGCATTCTTCAGTGCTACAGCTTAGTTGCTGCTTTTCTCTTGCTAGCAATAAATGACTTATTGACTTTATATCTTCACAGCACCACCACCAGGAACTCTGACAAACAAACGAAAAGCCTCAGAATAAAATTTTTCAAGTTCTAATACCTGTTACGGAGACCTAAAAGCAAAGAATCTGGTCCAGAAAGTAGGAGTGTTTTCAACACTTGAGTTAAAGTTTTATTGCATACTTAAAATGCTCAAGTGTCCAACTCTAAACATATACTTTTTGTGAATTCACTTACCCCTTCTGAGAAGAAGTCAAAGTAAAGTACAGCAATGCTACCCCATCTACAAGTATACAAGTGTAATGATGTCTATTTTGTTCATTTAACGCAAATCTTTGATGAAGAGTAAAATAAAGCCTTTACTAACAAATCTATTTTATAGATGTATATAACTTACTCAGGCAAGTTTAAGCTACACATAACCTCTCTGTCCAGGAAAGTATTTGAGATAATCAGGTCTTCTTCTTTGCCAAAACAGTCTGGTTTTGTCTTCACTGAAGACATCAAGATATCTTCTAGAAGGGGAATATCAATTAACTGCAGCAGTCGTAGCAGAGTTTGCTGTTTCCAAACATCTTCTATTACTGATACCATAAACAAACAAAAAAACCCTCAGAAACAAAATCTTATGTAAGCCAGTAACCTGTGTTTTTACTCACTAAAGAATGTTCTAAGTGTTCAAAGAAAACAAGCTAACAGCATAGTGTGAAGTTTCTGTGTTGGGGAAGAAAAGATCAAAATAGGAATGCTAAAAAATCTCCATCATATTAGAATTCATAATAATCTCTTCTAATTAGTAGAAGAAAGAAAAAGACAAGAGAATAACAAAGGAATCATGTAACAAGGAAGTTCTTAACTCTTAACCCTACTTCCTTCTCAAGTAGTATTTGCATAAAAAGCACCATTCTGCAAAAACATAATCCTCTTGGGTTCCCTTCAATTTACTTAATACAAGCATTTACCCATTTAGCACTCATTTAGATATTTTGTCATTAGTGACATGTTAAAATTCGGACTCTGAGGGGCATTGTTTAACAGAAATGGGATACCCACTCCGCAAATACAGTGAGGAACAATCAAGTTTTTAAAACTAAAAATTCAATCCTCACCTCTTTTTGAAAGCAGATGAGTTGGTTCATTAACCATGATCTTTGGAGGTAAAGATGCTTGAACACAAATTGATTTAAGAAGCTCCTCTACCCTCTTCTTATCAGCTGCTTCTAATGCTAAAGGGTTTGAAAGTGTGTCACACTTGATTCTGCTCAGGGAGGGGAAAAATAAAGTTAGTTTTGTAACAAATATGATTAGGACACGTGTCTGTTACTTCCTAAATTACTCTTAAGTCAGAACTTTAGGACTTCATAGTATCTGGGGTCTATCCTGCTGCTAGAATTCCAATCATCTCCATCTGTTCTGTTGAAATGGCAAGGATATTCATTCCAAATACTGTTTATGAGGTCCATTTCTTTAACCACCTTTCAGTAACCACCTCATTCATGCTAATTTTCAGACTTCAGCACAACGGATTGCAAAACCAAATTATTCCTAGGTTTATACTACTGTACTCTATTCTAAATAACAAAGGGCACACCAAAGCACTTTAACATTACCGAGAAATACCAAGTAGCTTCTGCAATTTAGGCATGACATTTCTCAAAACTGATGCATAGTTTTCAGAAGTCTGCAACACATGGGTTAGACAGACATAACTTCATCTACAGGTAACCCACCTCAATTTATTAAAGGGGGAAAAAAAAAGGAAGAATTAGAATAGTTCAGAGTAACTCACTTGGAACATCTTTTTGTTTTCTGTTTGTAGATTTGCTCAGGAGACAAGCTTTCATTGTCTTCATCCTTTCTTTGAAGAGGAGGCTCAAGACTGCTATTTACAAATCTATAAAGACTAGTGTCTGTGTCTTCAAACTCTGCTTCTTTCCCGTTCTTGAATAAGTAAAGCTTTGCTCCAACTGGCTCAAACACCTTGTGATCCATCAACGCTTGGCATACGCGGACTCCCTTCAGCCGAGAAATATCATTACAGCTTAGGTACATGCTTTGCATAAGATGGCTCAGTACCACATCGACAGCATTTGAGCCAGTGAAACAGTTTTTGTATGTTTTCAGATGTTGTCTACGTCTTTTGATTTCCACTTGACCGTGAAGGGCATGTATAATACCATTCCACAGCTGAGTTGCTTGAAAAGGACCGTCACAATCTGCAAAATATTGATATGAAAGTTTTACAGATTTACAAACGTTTAACGTTTAAAACCCCACATTTTTACACTCTGGATTTAGTTATATATATTTTAAAAATATTCAGAAATCAGCTGAATTTTACAAAGACAGAGAAAAACAATGCTTGGTGAATCAGTCTGTCTTGTAAGCTGACTGCACCCTCATTAGAGCCAAGAGAACAGAAACACACTAAAACCAGGCGAGGAAGGTTTTTTCATTGTTGTGACCGCACATACTATATACATATAGTAGTGTTGTGTACATACGCATTAAATCATTAGAGAATCACAGTATGGCAGAGGCTTCCATCGCCACCCGGAGCTGCTCTCCCAGAACCATGTCCAGACAGGTTTTACTTATCTCCAAAGGTAGAGACAGCCACATAAGGTATCACGACTTCTCCGGGCACCCCTGAAAAGAGTCTGGCTCCATCCTCTTCGCACTCTCCCTTCGGGTACGTGCAGAGAACCCCCTGAGCCTTCTCTTCTCCCGGCTGAGCATCCCCAGCGCCCGCACCTCCACCCGGGCGAGGTGCTCCCCACTCCCCAGTTTACCCTCGCACATCGCTACGACAAACCAGCGCTTGCAGTGCACCACTCCCTGCCGGCCGGTCGGATCGCCCCCCCACAGCCGCACGCCCCGCGCCGCCAGCCCCCTCCCCGCTCCCCGCCCCGCTTCAG
>VWZF01006649.1:608199-860538 GCA_013396755.1 Sclerurus mexicanus
GGAGGCACGATCGCGGCCCCAGCGGGGCCTGGCGGGGAGCGCCGGGCTGGCCGAGCCCGCGGATCGCGGGGCACCTGCCGGCCGTGGCCGCGGCCGCATCCCCGCGGGGGAGCGGAGAGCGGGCACGGCCCCCGTATTCGCTGTAAATAGCAGTCAATACCGTGTCCGGGAGCACTGGCCCGCGCGGGGCTGTCCTGGGGCTTGGTGCGGCGTACGGGCTGAGTTCCGCCTGTCAGCAGGTGACAGATCCCTCGTTTATGAGTTTTCCTCGGGGATGCAGCTGCAGCTCAGTACCGAAACGGGGAATAAAAGTCATGAAGGTTCTTTGCGGTGGCAGCAGTCACACCGTGTACTTCACTGCGTTTGACCCTCCCGTTGTTTCTGTAACAAACGCAGAAGGTTGGCTGTGTCTGAAAAATGCTGGGTTTTTCTCCTTTTGTTTGATGTGACTCAGTTTTTCCAGGACGTATTTCTTCTGTGGATTCATCCCGGTTTGGGGCAGATGGACGGGGTGGGGTCGGGTAGCATGAAGTCCCCCAGCACCTGCCTGCCTGCTGGCTTGGTTCCCGAAGGGGAATCCCGGCTTGTTACAATCGAAACAGGGGCAGGGTTTACCCTGCACTGCTGTGCAGTGTGCGCCCATACCCATACGTCAGATGGAGCTGTGAATTATTTCAAGGATATATTAATGAGTTTACATCATGCAGTTGTTTCGCATCAGCGAGAATTAAAGAATGGTGGAGAGTCTTTGTTTTGTGTTTCGACAACCTTTATTTCAACGTTTTGAATGTTTTCCCTCATTTCTTAGTGCGGCGTTGATTGTTGCTTTCTACCTTGCTAAGTGATTGTCCTCATCGCGCTGACATGTTATTGCTGATGTATATCAGTATAAAAACTATTATTGATTGTGAGGACACATTGATCATCCAGATATTTTTAGGATTAGTTCCAGCTTTCATGGAATCAGTATCAGTAGCATTAATATTACCCACGAAATTCAAACGGAAAGAAATCAGAGTTCTTAATTATTTGTTGTATGTCCTATATTGCTTGCCCAAATGCTGTTACTCTTCAGATTTTGTACTTGTCTCATTTCTTGCCTTGCAATTTGAAATAAAACTTCCATTTTCAGTGACTGAATTTATTGCCACTTGAGTTATTAATTTTTGTAGAAATAGTAGACCAGTCTTAAAAGAACTGAACAAACTAGTTTTCCTACAGTTGAGAATTAAAGCTGCATATTTCTGATGTGGTTAAATTGCCGTGATTTGTGGTACTATAGATACTACCCAAAATAGATATTTTGGGGGGGCATGGATTTTTAAGGGACATTGTTCCTGTTGGCATATAGAGTTTTTATTGAAGTTGGCAATAGTAATCATTTTCATAAAGCAAAATACACTATTTTAGCTTACAGTAAATTGTTGACATGAGGATTTTTACAAATTTACAGTTTGATGGGTGTAAACTTTAAACCGCACTATTTTGGGAAGTAAGTTTCTTGGTAGTCCTTGCTCAGTAGCTAAATTAAACAATAGTTTGCATACTGTCAAGATGGAGAGGAACAGGTTGGACAGGGCCTACCAGGTTTGAATTTTAAATTCTAACACTTCAGATGCTGGAATGCTGTTAACATTCTCACCTAGTGGCTTTTCCAGGCTAGTCAGTGCAGTTAGTCTGTCAGCCACAGCAGAGGGCACTTCTGATTTAATGAATATTACACCATTTTTCCACCACCTGTGTAGGGAAGCTCCCTTTTAGATTTACACAAAGGACTTTGAACATGCATGCACATGCATTTTCTTCATAGTATCTCCACAGTGAATTTTGCAAAGCCTTTTATAGTTCTGAGAGTCCTAACACAAGATGGTGTTGCATAGGTACCAGAGAAGGTTTGATTGCTGAGAGTGAATGAAACAATGGAAAAAGCACAAAATCTAAAACCAAATAAATTAGATTTGTGATAATCTTAAACTCATTATGATTGATTTTATAGTTCTTCAGCTTATAGAGTTTGGCCATAGAATAGCTGCGGAATAAAATCTCTGAGAGCTGGAAATGCCTATAGCTCCTTTTTTAGTGTACTCCATGATTCTTGTTTCCACCTGTTTATCAGACTAATGAAAAGTTCCTTTATACAGGGATATTAGCCCATGTCTAATAGCTGTTTGTTCTAGGGCTGCACAGTTAGGAGTTGCATGCATTTTTCCATAGCATGATTCATAAAGTAAAATTAATTTCTTGTAATAATAAAATGTCTCATACTGTAATAAAATTACTTACTAAAGGAATTCTGTGTTTCCATAATTTATTTCCAGGTGTAATCTCAACAAAGCACTTACAAGATACCAAACAAGTATGTAGTTATTCTGAAGTTTATTTTGTTGATTTCAGACCCAGCTTCTCATATCTAAAAGTCACAGTCCCCACAATTAAGATAAGCTCCACCCCTAATACACTTGCGGTCATATCTGGTTCTGCTCCTGAGTTGTCCTGTTGAAGTCATGACTAATATTTCTGATTTAAATTTGACTTTTTGCAGGATTCAAATCTCTGCAGCTGGATTCCTGTCTTTTTTTACAATATATTTTCTTATAACTCCTAGTCTGATTTTTCATTTACTAGCATGAAGTTGTCACTTCCGACAACATGGAAATTGGCGAAGTATATCTGGAGCCCACAGCATTACTGTGTTTCTGCATTTCCCTATAGAAGAATACTGAAGGTGGAATATAACTTAAGACACAGCATAGCTCTTCTGCTTCCAGTAGTGTGCTAAAGTTTGCTTAGGGCTTGGCTTATACTGATACACACAACTGCACATATGTAACTTTTTAAGAAGTTTTGTTTAATGTGTTTATTGCCTTTTTTTGTAAAAAAAATCTATTTTTGCAATTTAATCAGATTATTTGTCGTGATTTCTAATGGAATCAAATACATTGTACCAGGGAGAGAAGGTGTGCATGTCCAAGTAACTTTAGTGTGCTTGATTTCAGTCAAGTGTCACTGAGGTATACAGGTGTCAAAAATAAGTTGCTATGGGTTTTTTGGGAATAAGGATCTGTGAAGAGGAAACAAACTCTTATCTGTGTTGAGTGTGGAAAAAGCTGTGGCATAAATGCATATATTACTAGACACCAGATAACCTATGTAGACCAAAATACTGCCGTTTAAATGTATGTAATATGCTCGTAAAAGAGCTTTAGTTGATACAAGCAAGCACCTCATACCTGATGAGAAGGACATTTGGGCTGATTAGTCCCAGTGCTCACTGGATTATTTGTTAGTACCTTTTGTCTCTTTTTTGTTGTTACCATGACTTGATAAACATCTTTATCACAACAGAATCTTGTCCCTTCCATTTGAATAGGAATAACATTCTCTATTTCTCGAAGAAGCTGTTTAACACAAATTGCTTGCCAATGGGTTCAGTCTACGACTTAAAGAAAGTATTTCTGCAGATTTCAATGTATTTGCTGATGTGCTATTTTAGTTTTATTTTACCTTTAGGTTTAAGCAATAGTACTCCTTACACCTTATTTGCAAGAGAGACTGAAGAGATAGCCTTAAATATTGCTTTTTAATATATCGCATAATATTGACTCCTGGTAATAATTTCTTCTTCCGTTCTCTTTTCATCTTTGCTCACACCAATAAGGAAGAGGAATGTCTATCTCTTTTTTCACGGTTTGTTTGCTGCCTTTGTTCTTTCTTGTGTATACATTATCAGAGAGACAATTGTATAAATGTTACATAGACTTCAGAACTTTTACCTGGCAAAATGACAAGTCAGATTTTTTTTTTAATGACAATTTAGAAAACTGGAAGTATACATTGCAGGGGAAGATGAACTAAATTGGAAGCTGACACAGTCTTTTAGCTCTTAAATAGGAAAGTTGACATAAAAAAACTTCCTTGTACAATTAAGATAAAGTATAAAAAGATGATTTCTTGTTTCTTTCCCCTGCATTAATGCTTAAGTTCATTAATAGTTAGATCATGCAAATAGTAATATCAGCAATCTAATGGGTAAAATACTAAATTTTGAGCACAGTGTAGGAAAGTACACCTCTTTTTTTGTTTGTAGTCTATATAATACACATCTATTATTTTGCTGATCTGGGATCTTAAATAATCCTACCCTTCAGAAAATGTGTAGTTCCATGAGCACTGGAATTCAAGGAGCCTGGTTTCCTTCAGATTTGTTTTTCTTTTTTGATTGATACTGATACACAAGCTGTGAACCTCTCCTGTCAAGGGACAGTTTCTAGATTCTCTGCTTTATTCAGTTACCCATTTTCAAGAAATGGTTGAATTTTTCAGTCCTTAATTGCTTTGTTGGATCTAGTGAAGAACAGTCAAGGAATTCAGAAGCTTCTGAGGAGGAGAAGCAATGACCTATCATCCCATAGACATGCACACACAGATGTGTGTATGACAATGTGAACACGTATAACTGCAAAGCCCTGGAAGTTATATTTCAGTATTCTTTTTGTGGGTTGCTCCCATGTCCTATTGGATCCTTGGTTAGAAGTTGTGCTTTTCAGCGTGTGCCTTTTGTTAACAGAAATTGAGAGGATGGTGAAACCTTTTTTTTTTTTGCCCTCTTGTCTCCCGTAGGATAATACCTTGGTGCACAGTTGCAACCATGGAGTCCATGCTGAATAAATTGAAGAGTACCGTTACAAAGGTAACGGCTGATGTCACCAGTGCAGTCATGGGAAACCCTGTTACCAGGGAATTTGATGTTGGCCGACACATTGCCAGTGGAGGTAATGGTCTTGCTTGGAAGATATTTAATGGAACTAAAAAATCAACTAAACAGGTGAGTTATCAAGTAAAGATGGAAGTTTATAAGCATTAGATAACAGACTGGTAGGTAGTCGTTGGTGAGTGGCAGTTTAAAACAAAATCCAACTAAGCAGACTAATGTTAAGGGTAGTAAAATGAAACTAAGAACTCAACACTATTCTAATACAATACGTTCTCAGCTGCATAGGTAATATTTACTTTAAGCAAATAAGGAAGAAGTGGTTCTGCATTCATAGCATACAATTCAAGACCAAGATCAAGAATTCATCTGAGTTAAAAGTGATATGACAAGAAGGAAGAGGTTTATTTTAACATGGATTGGCTCCCCATTTGGTTGTAACTTGCAATATTTTTTTGGTAACAATACTGTCTTTTTAAGTTTAAAGTAATCGTGAAGTATGTCATCATTTGTTGTTGGCAAAAGACATAGTTTTTTGCTCAGCTGCCATACAAAAATGGAACCGTTAGAAATGTTAAGTCATGAGACAGCATAACAGGAAGGCATGGGACAGAGGAGGAGATTGTGGAGGAAGTTAGTTATGCCTTCCCTGTGCTGCTTTTGAATCAGTATTTTTCCCTTTTAGTTTCCTCAAAGTATTAGGGTTTAGAGTGTTAGTACACAAACTTTTAACTCACTTTAAGTCACCTGTGTGAATGAGTATGGGATTGTGACTTTGGAGGAAGGTTTGCCAAAAATAGAGTTTAAGAATTGTTAGTATAGAAAATTATTTTGTTGTACTGGAGAAATGTGAAAAGTCTTTTTTCAAACTTGGTGAGGAAATAGAATTTTGAATGTGTAAATAGAAGTGTTAGTAAGTTGTGGCCTTCAGTTACACTTGATGCTGAAGTGATGTGAAGTCACTTAGACAATGAATCAGCTTGCTGCAGATGTACCAAAAAGAAATGGACACAAAGGAATAACTTTGGAAAATGTATGTACAGGCTATTAAATGATGGGAAAATAAACTGTAGCAAATAGGGGAGAAATATAATATGCAGAATAAATATGCGAAGACTGTGTGATCCAGTTGTGACAGTGTTTGAAGGATGTTTAATCAGGTACTTTTGTCATATCTTCTAACATCTCTTTAGCTGTTGCAGAGCTCTATACATCTAGTACTTATGGAATTTACCCAACTTACCAATTGGTTAGGGCTCTTTTTTTGCCTTATTCAGCTATACAATGAAGAGGTAACATTTGGAGAATGGTAGTTTGATTGTTTTTATACAATCTTATGTGCCATTTGACCTGTAGCAGGTGTAGCTTTAAGGTCTGGAGAGTTGTAGCAAGTTTCTTTCACTGTATAGTTGACAGTATATGTAACTAGGTTCCTGTCGATTATGTTTTTCAAGCTTTGAATGGGTGTTCTGACCAGTTGTTTTACGGAGTTTTAGTTCAGGAGTTACCACATGTGATCTTGCAGTATCTCTAAATCCTGACTAACATCTGTATGTTTGTGTGCCATCATTAGTCATTAAAAATAGAACAGCAGTTGTACTGCAGGGAATTTTACATGGCTGGTGATTTGACATGAAGTTACCATTCATTATTAATATTAACAGTTAGGTAACATGGTGTCAACATTCTGTTTGCCATTGCACAACAAAAACATGCAGCAATACAAACAGTTTATGGTGTGTTGTATTGCAATATATCTATAACATTATTTTTTTATTTCTTTCACATACCTTTTGAACATTCCCATGGCAATGTGGAAGTGGCCAGCTGTCATAATCCATCACTTTGTGAAGTGATGCCCATATTTGCTGTATTGCAAGTGTGTGTATCTAATGAAGCTACAGGTATTTAGCTTTTTTCCCACTAAGTGTATATTGTAACCAGACAAGCAGGTTATAAGGGCTCAATTGCCCATGTTGTTGTTACTTTACAACAACACGAGTAATAGTTTAAGTCATTGTCGCCAAGTAAAACAGCTAAATTTGGAGTTTTTAGCTTTACAGGAGATCCCATCAGAAATCTTTGTTTTCAGGATTAATTTGGTTCCCATTTTAAGTCAGTGGACAGTTACAAATATTCCGTCTCTGGTGGCAGTGGATGGCTATGATTTTATTCTTTTTTTTCAGAGTTATACCTGGTTCCTGCCTTGGTGGTTTTCCAGAATTTCTGAATGTTTTTGTTTGGGTTTTTTTTTTAATGTACCTTGTCTTTTCTTGCTTACTTTGTAGGTGACTGAACCTAAGAGAATGTGAGGGAATTACTTACCTGTGTGCTATTTCACAGCTGATTTGCTGCTGTTTGTTTGAAAGATTTATGACTCTGGTTATATATAGGTGTACAATTTTACAGTATGTATTTCAGCTCATCTTGGATTTATTAGCTTAGTCTTTATGCACTTCTGTTTTTTCAGGCATAATATGGCACCTTTCTTCTGCTTAGAAAGTGCAATCATAGATAGGGTAAGGTCATCAAGTTCTTGTTGGCAGCTCAGTTGTAAAACTAGCAGAATTCAGTAGATAATGGTTTGCATTTCAAGACTACTGTAATCATGTTTAGCTTTTATTGTGGTAGTACTAAATATATTATGGTAGGTAGGTAAGTCAACTTTCTGCTGTTTTGTCTGTACATATAGTAACATTGAGCTTAAAGCTTCCTGTTTTTCAAACTTTAAAGGCTGATAAATTTTAAAACTGAAATAGTTGTATTACATACCTTATAACTGAAAAAGACTAGTGTGAAAGTGAGGTTATAAAAAAACATTGGCGAGCTTATAAAAAATAAAGCCCCAGAAGGGGGAAGAGAAATCTTTTTCTGGCAAAAGACCAGAGTAATACTGGAATGCTTTCCAGTATTTTAGTTCAGACTGTTTTGCTTATCTTAGTGGGAGGCTTTGGTAAAATATCATGTGTTTGCATACTGAGTTACGTTAGAGTTTTCATTTAAAAAATGTGTGAGTGCATAGGGGTAAAATAGAGGAGAAAAATGAAAGGGAAAAGAAACATAACATTTCTAAAATCAAGCACTTGGACTGCTGTCTTTAAATTTTCTTAGCATTTATGTTTACAATTTAGTTTTTAACATGATCACATTGGAGTATTTTCCATGATATCAGCACATCAATTCAGTTCACAGGATAGTGAACTGTATTTATTAAATATTTTGTGAAGGTTATTTTTTTTTCTTCCTTGTACTGGGCTTAGTCTGTCATTACTCCATAATATTTAAAATTTCAGGATTTGAGTTTTTGTAGTATTCATCACTATAATGCTTGAATGTTTTACAAGTTCTGTTAACATGCTTACTCAGTGAGATGAATAGGAAGAGGTGTTGTTTCATTATCATTACGTTTCCACAGCTTTTAGAGTCTTTACTTCAGAAATAATTTCTGGTTTTGTTTGCATCTCTTTTGACACACAAACCCAGTGTCTTTTTGAATGCTTGCCTTCCTCTTGGGATCAGGAGAAAAAGCATGACATGGCTTGGTTGCCTTATTCTGGTTGGAAAAAATTATTGCTCTCTCTATCCCCCGTCCTTTATCTCTTTTTAGTAGTTGCATTGGCTAAGACAGGAGCAGGATTCTTGCATTTTCTTTAGTTTATAAGGTGTTTATGTGGGTAAATAAGGACATGGATTTTAAACTGTCAATGTGTGTTTCAAACTGGTGCATGTTCCATGAAGATTTCAGGATTGCAAATAGTCTGGGTGGATGTGGCAGGTTGACCCTGGCCAGCAACCAAGCACCCACACAGCTACTCACTCACTTCCCTATCCCCAGCAGGCTGGGAGCACAAAATAGGAGGAAGAAAAGCAAGGAGTCTTGCACAGCTCTCAGAGGGCAGCAGAGAGAACAACTGTGTGAGGTGTGATCAAATCAACAATCTCTTCAGCCTAGTGACAGGATTTGAGACCAAGTAGAAAGACTGAGAAGTATTAGGGACTCTGAGGAGCAGATTGACTGGTGGAGTCACATGCTGACGTACCTTAGACAAATGGACCTGCCTTCCACTTCACATGAAGTAACGAATCCCCTGCCCTCTCACCACTAGGCAGAAGGAGGGCACCTTAGCAGTGGAGGGAGTGGAAGTGGGTTTCTGCTCAGCATGGCAGGCAGATTCACTCCCAAAGTACCTGATCTTCCCATATGCCCTGATACAATGGGGCCCTAGAATCTGAGGACCAGGGAAATGAAAATGTGGATGAAGGTTCTTCCAGGAAGGAGGAATTGCCTAGGAGTGTGCTGCTCCCGACATCACAACTGCCTCATTTAAGAAAAAAAAAGTGTAGTAGTCACTGTTGACTGCCTTTTGAGAGGAATGGAGGGCCCAGTATGCCAACCAGACCCAACCCACGGGGAGGTGTGTTGCCTCCCTGGGGCCTGGGTAAGGGACATCATGAAAAAACTTCCCAGTCTGGTACAGCCCACTGGTTATTATCCATTAATGATTTTCCAGGCGGGGACCAATCAAGTCCCAACAAGAAGGCTATGGACAGTCAAGAGGGACCTAAGGGCCTTGAGTCAACTGGTCAGGGGGTCTGGAGCACAAATTCTGTCCTGCCAGTTGCAGGGAATGATGAGTTCAAACCAACTGTGCAGGATTACTGCAAGTGCCAGTAGAACTTAGAGCCATCATTAGAATATTCAAACCATAGCTGATGTCCTACACTATCCAATTTAAGTATTTGCTTTCTGATTCTTTTGACTTGTCATCAAACAGAAGTGCTTTCAGAAAGGCTGTCTTAGTTTTATTGGTCATGTACTGCTGAATGTATGTCTTCCATACCCTCATTGGTTCCTCTCTGCTTTGTGTCGATATTAGTATTTGATCCATCGCACTTAAGAACTGGAGCAAGGAGCCAGTATGGATAGAAGCAGGCAAAGTGTACTTAGTTAATTATAGATGTTCACCTGCTAAAGGCTTAATGAAACCAGCTAAAACCCAATTTTTTTGCATATTGGGCTGAATTTCTTATTTTATACAGCCTATTTTTAGAAGTTTGTGTGGGTTTTTTTTTTAATTAATAATGTAACTTTTGTGAGATTTTAATTAGAGTAATGGTTATGAAATGTACAGTAGAAGAGCACAGAGTTCCTCTTAGGACTGAAAACCATAAATTCATATTTTTTCTACTTGTTTCTAACCTTATTCATAATGCTGTTTTAGCAGCATATAAAAATCTGTTTCATGATAAGGTTTTTAATTAATTTTTTCATTGGTTGATATCTTTCTCTTTAATGGCTTCCAAGATAGTGATGTATTGTAATTTCTTATTTCATATCAACCTGTGTAATTTCAGAGCTTCATATACATTTCTTAGTTTTCTTCTATTCCATTTGCAGAGGGGTTTTGGAGGGGTTTTATCTGGTTTTAACATTTCTGTGACTTCTCTTCACAGATCTTTAAGCATTAAAAAATTCTTACTGTTCTATCATGTGAATGGTCTGATCAGATTAATAATTACTGTAACTATAAATTATTTTTCATGAAGGTTTAGTTAATACGGATTGTACTGGTTTGAGGCAGGACACTGAGACAGGGTCTGATTTAATAAAGCACTACTTGATGCATTTAATGCCAAATGACTGCATCCCTACTCAGAATACTTTAACTGTTCATAGTTGATGTAAATGCTTTCGTCTGCTTAAAATCAAGCTGATACCTGTTCTGTAGGTCTGCTGTTTTGTCACTGTGTAGGTAGTGGGTATAGTTTGTGCATTCCTATTTGCAAGATAAGGAGCATTACTACCTTAACTCCTAAAATATATACTTCAGAGGTTATATACGGTAACCTGTCCCATGACTGGGACAAAATAAGGACAATAAGTTTGTTTTTTTTGTTTATTGTATTGGTGAGATTGTACTGTTGAGTCAAAAAATTTTTGTCTATATGTAATTGTGTATAGGCTTGGGTTTTGGCTATGTTATATACTGAATAACTTTTGCTGCTTGTTTCTAGGAAGTGGCTGTTTTTGTCTTTGATAAGAAGCTAATAGACAAGTATCAAAAATTTGAAAAAGATCAGATTATTGATTCTTTAAAACGAGGTGTTCAACAGCTAACGAGGCTTCGACACCCTCGACTACTTACTGTTCAGCATCCATTGGAAGAATCCAGGTAAGCTCTAGTAAAGTTGAGATATTTTTTAATCATTGTTTTGGTATTGGATGTAAAATATCTGGAACATCGAATACATATGTCTCATGAGATTTAAGTTTACTGTATTTATTCTTAGGAGAATTGTTCTTGTTTCTATACTCAGCACACTCAGCTACTGGTAGAAACACCTGAAGCACAAAAACTGTCCAGTTGCTTTCTGTGCCAGAAAGTGATGTAACAGTTTTTGAAGGGGATTCATAAAAGGAAGGTTTGCCTAGAATATTTGTGTGTGTAACCTTATGCAAGCATGCTTCAAGATTTCCTTAGAATTTCAGGTCTTTCCAGCGCACTTTTTCTTGAAGAAAACTGTCATGGGCTTCTTCTGAATAGACTGTATAGGTCTTATTTTTTGTGTCTCCCAAGTAACATACAGTTGTGTTGAACTGTTAAACCCTTTATTCCTCCTTTGTGGAGCAAATGGATATTTGGTGCACCTGCACAGCTGAAGTAGATGTAGAAAGAAAGACCATACCTTTCTGACCTTAGTGTGTAGGTAGGTTTTCCACTATTAATAGAATATATCTACTACAAATTATTGGTGTATAATCTAATTATATATTATATAAGTGTATGTATCATATATATATAGTGATGTATAGAGCTTTACATGCATTTATGTAATGACTAACTACTTGTTTGTACTAAATATTTAGTGTGAATATGTTTGTATACTACTTGTCAATTATTTCCAGTAACAACACTGGTAAACAATATTCATCTATATTTAACTTGTTACTGAAGAAAAGGATTAAAATCTGAATTGAAAGTTAACTCATAATGTCATTGCTACTCATTAAAAAGAGTAGTCCCAGATAATTTACTAGGCATCCCATTTGTTACATTGTTTCCCTGTAAAAAGCATATGTGTTTTTGGCCATCACTTTCATTTTTAAAGTGTTTTCTTTTTATTATGTTATTATGAATGTCATTCTGATATTATTCAGGAAACTGTTAAAGAAGCTATGCTGTATGGCAGACATCAACTTTTGTAATATTCAATTACTTTAACTGGATTTACCACATCCTTCCATTACTTTGGTTTGGACCCATTAATTAGCCTTTTATTCCCTCAAAACAACAGTAATCAGAGTTTGCTGTGAAAACCACTGAATAATTGTTCCCTAGCTATTTTCTATCATCTGTGCCTTAGCTGTAACTAAATGTATGAGCTCTGTGGTAAGGTCGAAGTCAGATTGCAAATGAAGGACTTTGTTTTTCTGTGCTCTGGTTCTTCCTTGTGATTACAACAGATACAAGTTTTATAGCCCTGGTTGTGCTAATAGAAATGTGAAAGGTATGTCATTAGCAGAATGATAGGGTGGAAACCAAGCAAAGAAGTTCTGTCAGGTTGGCTGACACAGATGATTCACTGTATTTTACTTTTCAGTTGTTTTTCCTTTAGAGAAGCAGTAGATAAAACTAAAATCTTGATGAGTAATAAGAGGTTTGCATGTTTCATCAGCCTTATTTTACTTCAGAGGTCAAGCTTATTAATTATTGAAATACTTGAAAAGTATGTGGTAGATCCATGCTGAGACACTGTGATATTTTTATGGAAAGAACAAAAATTGAGGCTCTGTCTTCTTGAGTACAACTTTATACACAAAAGCAAACTGTTGTTGTTACTCAGTCTATGTTTGTTTTTATACTGATATGGTATTTATTGTTCTCTGGTTCCTGGTTTCAGGACCGACTTTGAAATTTGAAATTTTGAAGCATAGTGTTAGAACCAGTCCACTTTATGTGCAGAAGCTCATTTCAAACACGGTTGACACAAAAATGCCTAAACAAGACCAGTTGTTTTCATGAAAATCAATAAAATAATTTAGAAAAGTCACTTCACATGCAAACTGCAGTTCATACAACAAGCATATTTGTGTTTGCAGCTCTTCTACTAATTTGCAAAGTAAAAGAATATTCAGGTGCTACTTTTTATTAATTTTGTTTCTGATCATTGCATGATGACATTAAATATTTCTTCAATCAGGTACATGTCGATTTGAGGCACGGGTAGAAGCCTGATTTGCAAGTGTTAGTAGTAGTAAGAATTATTTGATTGATCTTCCTGGATCAGGACAAGAAAATCATTATTTTTTATGAACCACTGTGTTTATCATTAATGATTTATTTGAATATTAGAGAACAAAATAACTGAATTCTAGTATTTTTTATTACTTCAGATATTTATATATTTTTCTTTAATAAGAATTCAAAATATAATATGGTTTTTGGTAATACCAAGTGCTCTGGTAATGTATAATATGATGTCTGCATGGTTCTTTTTTCACAGTCAGGAGACTTATTGCATTTACTTACAAGAAATTTTTTAATGTGTTTCCTATACAGAGATTGCTTGGCATTTTGTACAGAACCAGTCTGTGCAAGTTTAGCTAATGTTCTTGGCAACTGGGACAATCTGCCTTCTCCTTTACCATCTGACATTAAAGAATACAAACTTTATGATGTGGAGACCAAATATGGTTTGCTTCAGGTATGGCAGGTTTTCTGTATAATTTTCTTGTGCTTGTAGTATTAATGAATTTTTTTTCATAAAGTCTGTGAACTGACAGTCTGCCTCCAGTAAACCAAATAATTGCAAAATGAGAGATAATAGTGCCCTGATCATTCTAAGTGTAAAAGACCGTTAACACTGGAGGCTCTAAGTTAGCTACTCTTTTTTGCTTATTCTGACATGTAAAATACAAAATTCAGTTAGTTTTTCTTTTCCATATAAATGTCTGTGCTACAGCTGTTTTTCCCATATGTGAAACTTTTCCTTGCCTTCTTTGGAGGCCCAGTAGCTGACAGGTTTTGTTTGGTGAATATGCTGATCAACTTTGTAAAGCATTTTTGTTCTTCTGAGATCCTAGTATGGCCTGAGAGGAGGGGTGAATGCACCACCACACTTACACTGTGATAGTTAATTGACATTAGAAATCTCATCTGCTGATGACCCATCTGTGTTTAATTTTCTTTATGCATAACTTCTAAGACATAGGCTAAAATACTGGTGAAAAATTGTTTCTTAGTTAACTTAAGAATTTAACTGTGACCATAGGAACAGAATTTTTGTAAATGTGTTACGGGATGTATGGGGAAATATTTAACCTGAAATAATGATCTTTTATTGACAGGTTTCTGAAGGCTTGTCATTTTTGCATAGTAGTGTGAAAATGGTCCATGGAAATATTACTCCTGAAAATATAATTTTGAATAAGAGTGGAGCATGGAAAATTATGGGCTTTGATTTTTGTATCCAGTCAACAAATCCATCTGAACAGGAGGTAATAATCTTTATATTTATCATCATTAAATTTCAAATTCAGATCTTTGTCTGAAACCAGTTTCATGACCTTGTGTTTCAGTACAGAATCATTTATTTAATATTCAGCTCTGTATTTTGTTGGCAAGAAGTTAGAACATATGGCACAGGTCTGGATTGAAGTGCTGTATTTGGTCATCACAGAAAAAGAGCCTGAGTTGGCTCAGTGGAATCAGGACAGACTAGTGATGGTTTCAGACAGAGGCTGAAGCCTGTGCCACCTGTGCTTACCTGCGTGTTGGATGGCATGCAAAGCTGCCTAATTTAGTCTGTTGTATCCACTCAGTGCCTGATTACTACCTCCTAAAATGAATTGCTGTCATAACTCATGTTTCCCTCTTACAGCAGTGCTTTGATTTTTACATTACACCTACCAGTTCTAATTTTCAGACTTAACTGCATCAGCTAATAGCTCTAAGCTACAGACAGAGATTCTTAACAGTTTTGTCTTACTCTGTTTCTGTTTGATTCATAATTGTATTCAAGTGGCTTAAGTATCCTTTTTTGCTCTTTGAGTTTTGTATGGAGAATGCTCTTTAAAAATTCCTCATAAATATACTTCTGCTTCTCTTACCTCTCTTGCAGCCAAAGTTCCCTTGTAAGGAATGGGATCCAAACTTACCATCCTTGTGTCTTCCAAATCCTGAGTATCTGGCACCAGAATATATTCTCTCTGTGAGCTGTGAGACAGCCAGTGATATGTACTCTCTAGGAGCTGTTATGTATGCAGTGTTTAATAAAGGGAAACCAATTTTTGAGGTCAACAAGCAAGATATTTATAAAAGCTTTAGTAGACAGCTGGATCAGGTATTTGTTGTATTTGTGACTATTATTCATTGATTTTCATATTTGAAAGGTTATTGTTTTAAAATAGATATAAATGTTTAGTACACTGTATCAGTGCTTCAACATAAGCCATCTGATAATGGTATCTCTACCTTGCATACTGTCATTATAATAAGAAAAAAGAATCCTAGAAAAATGTGAGAAATAAAACTGTGTCTAGAGAAAGTTACACTTACCAACATTATAAACTACAAATTGCATTTTTCATCTGATTTCTCTGTAAACCTTTTGAATACTGGTCTCATGGAGGAATGTTTGCCTGTTGGAGTGAACAGTATGAAGCACATGGTGAATTACCTATGCAGGACCATTGGAGAGGGCTGAGTTTAGAGTGATTTGATCAGTTGACATTGTAACTGGTATCCATATAGCTATCACTATTTTACATTCTTTGTGTACTGTGAATATTGAGAGAAAGTGTCATGGTTTAAGCAGTTAACTGATCAGCTGACATAATGTCCATTCATATACCAACTTCCTTTGTCATGACTTCTTTGGGTGCCCGTTGCCATAGCTGTGTGCCCTGTGTTTTCATGTGTGTAGACAACACCTCACATAATGACATTTGCCTTTATAAAGATACCATGTGCTGTTCTCTCATAACCTGCAATACAAAGGGAAGTTGAAAATAGAGAAATGGGACCTGAAACGCCTAGGCTGTTGGGAAACAGAGAGAAGACTATCAGAAATCAGAAACAAATGGGTTAAAAAAAGGGGAAAAGGGAGGGATATCAAAAGTGTGGGTAGAAAAACTATCGAGTATAATCCTTGTATATTGGAATTAGTTATATACAGGATTTTCTGACTTCATGGTGCATGTGTTTAAATTACTTACACAGCTGAGCCGTTTAAGTTCCAGTAATCTTCAGAATATACCAGAGGAGGTGCGTGAACATGTCAAGCTACTCTTAAATGTAGCTCCAGCAGTCAGACCAGATGCAGATCAAATGACTAAGGTCAGTTCATGGAAAATACAGTAGCCACAGGATAGAGTAAAAAAAGTGTTTGATTTTGAGATATTTTAAAGTGTTTTCTTTTAATCATTTGAGTTGAAACGTTAAATGTTTTTTAACTATTTTGGAAAGAATGTTACTTGATGCCAGAAGTTGTCCTTATGCTGACCTTTATTTATATGGAAAAAGTGGGTGCTGACACAGAATGTAGAATAATTATTCAATGCAACACTCCTTTATCCCTTTCCAATACAGTTGGAAACGTTTCTATGCTATTTTTTATACATTCAGTCTTTAAAACTGTTTTGGACAGATTTTAAGTGATAAAATTATAAAGGACAAAAAAATGTAAGGATTAACTTTTGACTCATTATTTAAATATGCAGAAGAATAAAGTATATTTGGAAATTAATTACAAGTATGATAATGTAAGTTTTAATTTTACAGACTTGCTCTGCTTAAAAGCATGGCTCTTCCTTGGTCTTATACTCCATTTTCTCATATCTGATAGACTTTCAGGTTCCTGCTTATAGATATGCTTTGCTAAACAATTTTATTCTTTTGCTGTCATATAAAGAGATTGTATGCAGAGAGAAAAATCAGTGTTTTAACAATTGGAAGAAATAGTGAAGAAGGGAGAGGGAGCAGGTAATGGGTTCTGTCAACATATATGCTGAAAGATGGGAAGTGAGGGAATTGGCAAATATTTCTCTGGTGTCAACTCACTTGTCTGAAGGACTATAACAAACAAATCTGACAATGATTATATTAAGCAGTATGGTTTCGTAAAGATGTTAAGTCTTTTTTGTCGTGTCTACACTGCACACTGAATTGTGGAGCTTTTGGAGCTTCCAGGGTTTTCTGGAGTTTCCAGGGGTAGTAGCCTGATCTGTATGACCTTGTAGGTAATCATTTGTTTTAATATTAAATAGCATAATTATTCATAGGAAAATTTTTAATCAAAGTTTTTACTTTTTGTTACATTTTTTTTGTAGGCAAAACATTATTTCATATGCAATGAGTTAACTTAGCTACACATAACATGCATGGGTTTTTGAAAAATGCTAGGAAAATTCTGACTTAATCAACCTGTGTCTGTCAATATTATACTGTTTGGTATCCAAAAATTTTCTAAATTTTAGTTGGAGGCATGTAATTATAAAGCTTTACTGTAATGCATTGAAAATGTAGATAGATGGTTATATGTTGGAATTATTGTAGCAGTGTCAATGTTGTCTCCCTCCAGATCACAAGCTTTTAATCTTATCTTTAGATACCATTCTTCGATGATGTAGGAGCAATGACACTTCAATATTTTGATTCGTTATTTCAAAGGGATAATCTGCAGAAGTCACAGTTTTTTAAAGGACTACCAAAGGTTCTGCCGAAACTACCTAAGGTATGTCTGAACGATGTCTTGAAATAGCGAGTTAGAAAATATGTGAACATCTATTAACGTTCTGAGTTTTTCGAATTCTGGACTTTCTGTAGCATTGTACCATAGTAGACTGCAATGAGACTGTCAGAATAGAGTAGTAGGAAAGAAAGAGAGATTAGAAAGCAATTAGTTTGGAAATACTTCTCAGCTTTAAATAATACTTTAAATGGAAAATGGCAGATTGTGCTATCATTATGTGTAAGGAAGCATCATTAGCATGTCTTCTTGTAGTTTATGGCAGTTTAAAGGCAAGATGTCTTCTCTCCCCTTGCAAGGCTTCCCCTTTGTTTCCAGATGCTATTATAGCTCTGTGAAGTCATATTGCTGTCTTTTTTCCCAATAAGATTGCTTCAAATTTTTTTTTGCAGCAAGGCAGTACTTTAACGTTGAGTAATCCAGAGCTTCCTTCCCTCAATAGACTAAGTGCTTTCTTGTGCTGGCAGTGCCCAGAAGTCTAAAAGGCAAATGCTTGTCATTACAGATTTGTTATGTGTAGTGTTATACACTATGTCTAGAGTGGCTTCTTTTCCTTTTGTCATATACCTTAATTTATATAAGCCATAATTAATAAGTGATAGAAAAATAGTATTAGTTTAATACCTCATAAAATAACTGAGCTTCTCAACCATTGCATTAAATTTGTCTTTTTAATTCTGTTTTGCACTGCATGGTACAAAATCCAGACTTCATGTTTAATACGATCTTCTTTCTAATTTAGTAATTTTCTCCTTTGATCAGAAATGGTTGCCACTTTGAATTTGGAAATAGATGGCATGTATTTCACCAAACTTTAGACAGCCATAGACTGACCTAATCATCTTTAGGGCATTTTTGTTTCTTTTCCTGTCTTGAAAGTATATTTTATGAGGTAAGTGACTGTGCCCTTGAACTGTGTATTTCTTTTTATTGACTTGAAAAGCATTTAAGATGACTAACTCTACAGTAGACATCCACAGTGTAAGTACCTATTTCATCAGCAAAATCCTGTTTAGGGAATGAACCTGGAGTCTTACCAGGAGATATAGTATCACGTCTTTGTTCAGTGAATGATGTGGTACAGAAAAATTGATTATTTTGCAGGGGTGATAGGGCCTTTTTAAAGAAAGCATATAGAATAAAATTTTCTTGATTTGTGTATGTGCCTGAAAGTCCTGTTTTTTGTATCGTTTATTGCTTTTTGTTTATCCTCACAGTCATTAGAGTCTCCCATTACGTTTTGAGTGCAAACAGAGAAAAGTAAGCAAAGTAGCACAGTGTAAATTAGCTGCAATATACTGTGACAAGAAAATCATCTATCTGCTTCTTTTGTAAATACCAGGTTAATACAAAAGCTGCTGAGCTGGCACAATGGTAGCTTACTGCAGTGCAGTACAACATGATGCATACTTGTTTTTTTGTTGTATTTTTTTTTTTTTAATTTTAGCGAGTTATAATTCAGCGAATTTTGCCTTGCTTGACTTCTGAATTTGTGAATCCTGATATGGTACCCTTTGTCTTGCCTAACGTTCTCTTGATTGCTGAGGAATGCACCAAAGAAGAATATATCAGGCTCATTCTGCCTGATCTTAGTCCTGTTTTTAAGCAGCAAGAACCAATCCAGGTATGTTAATATTGTTCAGATTGCAATTTTTCTCCTTGGTGGTTTTTTTTTTCCCCTGAAAAATGACTAATTGTTCTAGTTCCCTTTTCCAGTTTCGCATGCATTGCCCAACTGTCTGTATTTGTCCAGGCAGTCAGTCTTGATTCATGCAAAATCGATTTTTCCAGGAAATTCGCAAAGCCTCTGCTTTTTCAGATGAATTTTTGAGGCTAATGAGATTAGATTATCCAGAAAGACGTATTTAATGTACACTCAATTCTTGGGTTTGGTTGATTGTAGAAGGTATATTTGTAAGCATTTTATCACTTATCTAGCTAATCTGACCAGGGTTGTACAGAATAATATTTGCATGTATTCTACCAGTAGCTGAACCTATAAGTACTTTTTTTTCCTTGTGTCCAGGTTGCTGACATTGGGATTATAGGGTGGAAAAATTGTAACTCTAACGCTCACTTAGAGTTTGATGGCTGTGCACAAATTTGTGAAATTTGTTTAATTTTGTTTGACAAATGTGATGTATAAGAACATTTTACTCTTTTCCCTGTAGTTTAAATGCATAAAAGTAGTAAGACATAATTGTTACTGTAAAGGAGCAAAAATTTAAATCCTTTTGTCATCACCATGTGCATGATGATTCCTGAGAATTCTGTCATTAAGTTAGGCATTGTGCCTCCATGCATGAAAGGCATATCTGCATTCCTTTTAGCTCCCCTTGGTTCATTGCTGTATGCCATTATTTCTTGGCAGAGCACCTAAAGGGCAAGGTAAACATAGAAATGAACAAAGAGAAAACTGGACCAAAGAACTCTCATTATACAGAGGAGGGGGAGAAAGGGCTCACCTGTGTAACTGGGAATACGCTGGAAAATTTGAACTACTTAATGCTGTTTACTTTTGTTACACTGAGGCTTTATGTTAGCTTTGTTGTTGTCTTGAAAAACTAAATGTTTAACCAACCAAAAGCCATTGAACATCTCACTTGTGCTGTGTCATCCTAAAAGGTAACATATTTTGCTGCAGTCAGCTCATAAAGAGTGAGCTTTGCCAAGTTTTTCTATAGCTATCTAGATACTATATATTACATTCTTACATTGATATTTTTAATGTTAAGTGCTACATGGCTTATGCAACTATTATGTCTTTTTTAATATGGCAAAGTTTAAGTAATCTAGGTCGTGTTTTCAAAATTAATATGACAGGAATTTCAGAAAAAAATGCAAAGATTCAGAGGGCCAGAGGATGGAATTCCAGGTCCGACTGTCTTCCTGCAAGGCAGAAAGGTTTCTGTGCGTTTGTAACTCCTGGAGAGGGGTGGACAGGGACTGCGCCAGTCTTTCTTCCAGATGCTCTCTGAAGATGTTATAGATTTGTGTGAGGGGTCTGTTGTTGATTTTCGTGGAGTACTTGGGTTAGGAAATGAATGTATCATAGGGAAGCTGCTGTAATTCAATATGAAGAAATTGTTAGTCAGTGTTCACAATGTCTTTGTCTGAGGAAATTTGTGATATGAAAATGCAATATTTAGCTAAAATGCTCATTTATATGATACTCCTGGGGTTGGTGTGGAGTAACATGTGCTGTAAAGTGACATCCTCGCTTGCTCTGAAATTGCTTCCCAGACAAACCCTTAATTTATGCTTACAGGAGTCCATAGAGAGCTGGCATAGGATGTGCTGTAAATTCATATTCTAATTCAGCCCACTGCAGTGTACCCTGACAAGTACTGGGCTCTTCATTAATGAAAGATGCATTATTGTTCAAAGTGCAACTACCGCTACTTGTTTATTAGATGGTGTGTGTCTGTGACTGTAGCATCTTAGTTTCTACCTAAATAAATAAAAAGTATTGAATATGACCCTAGAAGTTAAAAATAAGTTGTTCTTTGGAACGGCATGATCTACATTGTCGTTAAACACAGGTAGAGAGAGATCAAAAATGGTTCAGCTTTATCTCAATTGAAAAGCATTGACAGCCAGTGCAAAAGAGCTGAACTGCTTCTTTGAAAGCTAAGTTACTGCATAGCCTTTGGTTTTTATTTTAGAGGAGATTTCCTTGTTGTTAGGTAAGAGGTTTCATTGATGTCCTTCTCAAATTTGCAAAAAAATCAAATTATATTTCTCCAAAGCTATAAATAGAACTAACACAGAAACTATAATTCCACAGAGCTACGAGGTTGTTAGAAAAGAGCATGTGTTATAAGCACATGTAGGTTTCAAAAAGCCAAGTTTAGGACAAAAAAAAAATTCCTATATTGAAAAAAATTATAAAATCTAACTTTAAGACTGATCTTGTCCATTTCACTCTATTTGTCCCAAATACGGGGATATTGCATCAGAATCAATGTTCATGGAATGAACGAATGATTTTGTGTGTGTGTGCAGCTCAGGAATTTATAAATATACAAAGAGAAAACACACATTAGCTGCAGTTTAAAAATCTGGTTTTCTTCCCTGTAGAGGAAAGCAAATAAATGGGGGCAATTTGCAATGTGGTCTCGGTATACTTCTATTTCTACACCATTATGCTTCTGTTTATTTGGCATACAGACACTGATTACTATGTATTTTTAGACTTAAAAAATTAAGTCTTTCCCTCCTATAAAATACTTGGTATTTTATTGTTAACATGTTACCATTCAGCACAATTTATCCATCTAGTCTAACCTATTTTCTAAAATGAGTCTAGATACCCGTGGATACTCAGTCATCTCCAGCACCTTGTCTCACCTGTCTGAGCTGAGATGTGAATCGTATGAGTTAGATAATTCTCTGTATTTGAGACTGACCCTGGATGAGTGACTTAATATAATGGCTAACTTTTAAATGACTAAGCCTAAGCAGCATGAATCCCACTTGTAAATGTGCTATTCTGGTGTTATTTTTTAGGTTAATGGGATGTGAATTGGTTTGTTTGAGATTTTTTTACTTTATGACGTACAATTTCCATGTGAAATAGAACAAAGGAATTTTTTGTTTGTCTAGTAGCTGTAATACTCTTTTCATTACTATGAAATTACTATTACATCCCTATTGATTCTGGACACACGGAATGCAAATTTTGTGTGTGGAGTTGTGATCAAGTGCTTTGAGGACAGAATTTGAGCTATAGGTTTTTGGAAGTTTAGCTTCTTCAGTAGTGATATGTGTACAAAGATTTTTCTGTGGGTGGATTTTAACACAAGACCGTGGTGCAAACAGAAACAAGAACTCCTTACTTAGCTATTATGACCTGTTATTTTAGAAGGGGCAGTCTAGAACGTGCATATTTTGTTTCATTTGTATTTACTGTTTTTAAAATGCAATAATATGTCAAAGTGTTTTTTGTCTTCCATGCCTTCAGGCAAGCAACATGGTAAGTGATCACATTTACTGAGTTATAAGAAAACTTGTGAAATTTTTATGATATGATACAACACACTTTAAGTTGTAAGTATATGCTTCTGGATTTAAAACTTTTGGCTTCTGAATTGTCTTTCTTTTAATAGATATTGTTAATCTTTCTTCAAAAAATGGACTTACTTCTAACCAAAACTCCACCAGATGAAATAAAGAACAGCGTTCTACCAATGGTTTATAGAGCCTTGGAAGCACCATCAATTCAGATCCAGGTATAGTAATTGCAGGCTTTATTTAAAATTTTTTTGTCTCTTTCAGCTGATGTGCCAACTTTTTGTATACTCGTTGTTTACGTGAAAAAAACCCCCAGAACATAGCACTGTGTAATATTCCTGAGTGTTGAAAGAGGTGAATGTGAATGTAATGTAGCCACCTTAGCAAAAAGTAGGATATGCATTTATACTCCATTGCCTGTGCAGCAGAAACTGTGCAGGCATGCATGCTCTTACCAGTCAGCAAGAGGTGGCTTATTCTGAAGTCCTGATAAGAACATCTGTGCTGACAGTTACCTTGGAAGACCTGATTTGCTGTAAAATCTTAGTACTATACCTTCTGATGACAGTTTTATGTATCTGTATTTTAATTTTTCTCTTTGTGCTTTCTCTACCTTTCTAAGGTTCATCTGTTTTGGGGATTATTTTTAATCATTATACTGGAATTAACTTCCAGTTACACAAAAACATTGAGGAGTGGGAGGGGGAGATAATGAAACAAAATACTTTTTAAAGAAGGATTTGGGTAATAAGCTTCTGCCTTTACAAAGCCTTTGCCATATTATGGAGGAAGGTTTTTTTCTAAGTACCTGGCATGAGTTTTTTTCTGCATCAGTAATTTGATTACTCAGGTAATTACTTGCAGCATATACTTAATATTACTGTCTCTTATTTTTTGAGGTTGGGCTGAAATTGTGTGTTTATTTTTTCCTCTATTGTTAAAGTATGTTTAATGTTGATGTGTTCTTTTATCTTTCAGCCTATCATTGTACTGCTGCAGTGTTGTTGATAGTACTCATTCAAATTCGCTTGCTTTATGTAGGAGAATGTTAGTTTGATGTAATCAAAGCTGTTTTTTTATATAAAGGTGTTTTGTGAAAATATAAGATATTCTTGCTATCCAAATGCTTTATTATGAATTTATGAATGCTCTTTTTTCTAAAACCTGTTTCCAAGGTTCGGTATACATACTGCGATGTTTGGGTTTTTTAGCTATTTTTAAGTGAGTCTGATAGATTAAGGTCAGCTTAGTTGAATTTATTTTCTTAAAAGATAAGTTTAAGAAGGCATTTCAAACTAACTTTGATATTGATTAAAATGAATGCTAATTTTATAATAAATATGTATGTTTCTTTCTAAACTTGTGTGGAATTTCTTTTTGTAGGAGCTTTGCCTAAACATAATTCCCACGTTTGCCAATTTAATAGATTACCCATCAATGAAAAATTCATTAATTCCAAGAATTAAAAATGCATGTTTGCAGACATCTTCTCTTGCTGTGAGTAATTCTAGTAATTTTATCTCTTAGTCTTCAGAAAATGTTACCTTTAATTACTTTTGCTTTTCCATTGTTAAGTCTTTAAAGTCCATCACTATGCTCTAATTTCTTTTTAAATGTTGTAAAATAGTGTTTACAAATGCAAAAGTGCCATTTGTTTCTTTAATAGTGTTAACAATACTGTAAAACTTTTTGCAGTATGTTCCACAGTAATAGACATTGACAGTTTCTCTTGCAGAAAAGCCAAGGTTTTGTGAGCTTTGTGTAACTGTGTGTTTTACTTTCATGACACAAAAGGATTTTTTTAAACTTGTCTTGAATTTTCAGATACAAAGGTTGTAGTCAGTAGCACCTGTTTTCTTCTGAGCTTTGTAAGGTTTTTCTTTTTCTTGGACAAAGATATAGTGAAGGCTTTACTTAATTCTTATCATACTTCACAGGTCCGGGTAAACTCACTAGTGTGCTTAGGCAAGATTTTGGAGTACTTGGATAAGTGGTTTGTGCTTGATGATATTTTACCTTTTCTGCAACAAATTCCATCAAAGGAACCTGCAGTACTCATGGGAATTTTAGGTAATTAATACTTCCAACTTTCTCTTCTTTTGTTCTTTGATGTTGTAAATCTAAGAACTTTCTGTATTATCACTGGTCATTTACATAGTGTATTGCTAAAATGACTGTTTAAAACTCCCTGTTTCTGGTTCTTAAGTTTGTCCCTGTTCAGTTACCTTATGTACTGCAGCACCAGTACATGTATTTTTAGTCTTCAGGGCCCAGTGCAGTTCTGAGTACTCATTACAGTTCTTGGGCTGTGACCCTTTTATGGACTGTATGCTCCACAGAGCCAGAGAGGCTTTTTTTCTCAGAAGAATGTGTGATCTGTCTTCATTCAGATGCTGAGGACCTGACTTCAGCTTTTGAGGTGTTACTGTTGCCTTCTCATATCATACTTGCATGCCAGATGCTATAAATGATTGTCTACAAACTGCTGTTTTTTACTTCAGGTTTTGCTAGACTCACTCTGTTGGATGTTTAAGCAAACAGTGCTGCCTTTGCACTGAAGTGAAATGTAATGCAGGTGAAGTCTCACAAAAAGACTGACAAAACCTAATGCAGGGGGAGACCTCACTCCCGGCTGTGCTTTCCTAGTGCCACTTGGTGCTTTCCTAGCTCAGGGTGTTTTATTTTAACAATTTGAATGCACTCAAGGAGACCAGATGACCAGAGACACAGCCAAGAAAGGGGCCAAGTCTGTAGCACAGTGACAACGAAGTGGTAGACCATTTATAACAGTTGAGCTGTATCAGCAACAGGCCTCATTAAACACTGTAATAATGTGTGTTGGCAGCATTTTCATTTGCTCACAATCAGCAAGAAGGCATCTGCTGATTTAGAGCTGCCTGTTTCCCTGAATCCTTGCAGCTTTGACTTGTATTTGCAGTCTAGGATGAGGGACACTGTATTTTTTAACTTTAGTTGTGTTGTTGCTGAATTCTACTCTGATACAATGAATAAGTGAACCCTTGTTTGGGAATTATGGGATGCAATCAATTTTATATATTCAGGCTCTTCTTTTTTCCAGAAGCATAATACCATCTTTCTTGTATGTGATACCTTCTTTGTCTTGGTAACAGCTCTGTTCTACTGCCATAAAAAGTGAGGAAGGCTGCTGTGTCTTTTATGCTAGTATGTTCAGTGTTTGCCACAAGAGCTGGACTATTTAAGCAGAGGACTCTTACTGTTGGAAACACTACAGAATGTGTGGGCTTAGCACTCGGTCCCTCATGCCTGTCAGTATTCCTTTTTTCAGTGATTTTAGAAAAGATAAACATTATACATGATTTCTGATCCCAAGTGTAACACAGCCCGAACCTTCTAGGTAACAGTATTTGTAAAATGCCATCAAAGAGCAGTATGATAGTTAATCCTGGCCACTTCAGAGTGCCAGGAGAGAACACATCCTTAGTTAACACAGCTTGATTTCTCGGTGGCAGTCTTACAGTTTGTGGTAACTGAGTTGCCTGACATCTATTCAAAGATGGATATTCTCGGATAATTGGACAGAACAGTACATTGACTAGTAACGTGTTTCATAACTGCAAAAGTAAGACTTTGGACATCCTCTTGTTCTGAACTGTAACAAAGCCTCTTGCTGTAATAAGTTTTTGTTATGAAAGAGTACTTTGTTTTTACGATTCTCTTGGTCATGTTTGTCCCTGCTTGCACACAAACAGAGTGATTGTTCAGATGATCAATACATATATGAGCATGCTACTTGTAGTTTGTTCACATTGTTTATTAAAAATTTTTTGTATTTTGATGTTGTATGTTAGGTATTTACAAATGTACATTCACTCACAAGAAGTTGGGAATTACCAAAGAACAGCTTGCAGGAAAAGTATTGCCTCATCTAATTCCTCTTAGTATTGAGAACAATCTTAATCTCAATCAGGTAGGAACATGAATGTTCTGCATGCTTTTACTTGATAATTATCAGAGAATAAATTTAAACTATTGTTGTACAAAAATCCATTTGTTACTGGATGTCTGTGTCTGTTGTAAAAGCAAACAGTACCAAAGCCCTTTCTAGTTTTACTGTTTGTGTGTTTAAAGCTTGTTATTTTTCAGTGTATTTAGCTGATCTGGTATAAACTTTCAAAATGAGTACTATCACCTTTCAAATATCCTGCAAAAGCAGTTAGCTCAAACATAATAAGAATTCAAATGAAGAGCTGTGTTGCTATGAAATATTGGGAAAGGAAATACCTAGTAGGTTGGTTGGTTTGTTTGTTTGAAAATTAATCTGGTAATACTCATATATGAGTTTTTTTGTCTGCATTGCCCCATTTTTTTATTCTTTTTTTCTTTAGTGGCATGTATTTTTCTCTGTTCAAGTATGCACTCTTCTTGTAGTTTGGTATCTAATGCACAACAGTGAAGGTAGATAAATTATTTGAAAATCTGTCGTTTATCTCACATTATATGTTGAAAGTTTTATGAGGTATTGCCTGTTAAGTTATACCTGTCTGAATTTCATCTCTGCAAAATCCAAACTTCCTATTTATTTCTTTTCCAGTTCAATTCTTTTATTTGTGTTATAAAAGATATGCTTAACAGATTGGAGGCAGAACATAAAACAAAACTGGAGCAACTCCACGTCATGCAAGAGCAACAGAAGTAAGTGTTTATATTTATATTAGGGAATTAGTCAGTTTTTTTGGCAAATGTTACAAAACTCTAGCCATGGCAATGAAAAGATTAGTTCAGTAGTTGAGAATTACCTCAAATAAGCACAATTGTCAGAAGATATACTAGTCCTAAAATGATAATAATATTGTGATAGTGCATTTATAGAATAAAATCCTTTATACAGTTCAGTTATGGTTTATTATTTTAACTCAATAATTTTTAATTCATTAAATGTGAAAGTTCATATTGAGCTCTGCTAGAACAGTTTGTCTTGCTAGGTTGCTGTTCTCTAGTTGCTGAGAAATAAATCATAATGGAGAGACATAAACAATGCAGCCTTTTAGAAGGCTGTGATATTTTAAGATATTTCGAGATAATTTATGGAGTCTGATATGGGGTGAGATTTCTGAGACAAGTTAACTTGGACTGTCTCAAGTCTGGGTCGTCCCTTTCAAAAGGAGAAACTAAGACCATGTGAAGTGATTAGAAGACCTTTACTGTTTATTATAGCAACATTTTCCAGTCTCCCAAAGGCGTATAAAAATGGCAGTGTTCTCATAATGCAGGTTTTTAGTATTGGTGATGAATATGACTACAAAGTTATCTTTTTTTAATATGCTATGTAGATCTTTGGATATAGCTAACCAAATGAGTGTGTCTGAAGAGGCAAGATCTAGTGGTATAAGCAATCAGGTAAGCAAGAATATTTTATTATGCAACTTAGTTGAAATCTAAAATTACTTAGTTGGTATTTATGTTACCTTTAATTGCAACATTTCAAATAATGAAATTTTGTTTCTTTAAACTTAAGCAGATCGACAAGGTATTTAATAGTAGTGGAACTGACCTTCTAACTAGCGGATCTGATAGTAAAGAGAATGAGATGTCATCAATACAGAAAAAGGTGTGTTTTGCTTTGCTTTGTGTTTCAGTTGCATCCTGCTGTCTAATATAAGGCTGATATGGTTGCAGAATACAAGTGTGTGTAAATATTTATCATATTTAAAGCTTTAATGGTAAAACTAACTACTTTTATATAGCACAGCCCCATACGTAGTCACGTGTGAATGTCCATTGAAAAATGTTCAAATCATATCCTTGAATTTCCATGGAAGCCTTTCCTTGAAAAAAGCTGTGTACAAAGTAGGCAGCAGTTAGGATTATAAATTTGTGGTCATTTTCTTTCTCCTTAATTATAGATTTCAATGAAACTGAAACTTCAGCACTAGATTTATGTAGGAAAGTCAAAATAGGGACCTTTCTGATAAAATTACATAGATAAATGGAGATAAAATGTAGAATTTCATGTAGTAGCAGAGACTAACATTCACTGTACAGTTCAAAGTTAAGATGAAAATAAACAGTTAATATGGGGTTAAATATAAGAAGCAAAGAACAAACATGACGAGATAGAAAAGTAAACATGAACTATTGTAAAATTCTTTTCATACTAATAATTACGGAATTGGTTCCTCAGAATCTCTATGTTTTGTCATTTGCATTTCTAATTATCTGAATCCTCTCACTAATTTTAGACTAAGGGGAAATTATTTCATTATTTTATCCTTCATTAATAACAGAAATAGAGTTATAATCCTGAAAAGGCTCTTAATCTTAAAATAAAATTCCCTTTCCAACTCCGTGGTCCATTGCAGTTCTATATTAAGTTAGTAACCATATAAAAACAAAACCTGTGAAGAACACTTTTTCTTATGTCCAATATCAAAAAGACAAAGCTAGAGTGATTTTGCTGGTATATCTCTTTTATTTGAGATCTGCCTAAATGTCTTGGTGTTATTTGCTTTAAGTACTTTTTAGCAATGTGGTAAATGTTATAAGAGATTTTGTGCTTATTCACTTTCTCTTTTTTGTCTTATTTTTCTAAATAATTGTATTGTTCTACCACACATTATTGAAACGACAGTGCTATTTATGAAATAAAAATATGAATGTACAAATAACCAGTTTGTGCAACTTAGTACTTTCCCTTTTAAAGGCATCACTTACACTGGAAGAGAAGCAAAAGTTAGCTAAAGAGCAAGAACAGGCACAGAAACTGAAAAGCCAGCAACCTCTTAAGCCACAAACAACTGCAATAACACCTCCAGTGAAGCAGGTGAGAAACTACTGCACTGTTTCCATTGGAGCTCTGATGCTTTTAGCATTTTTTCCTCCTTTGAGTCACTTTTGGTTTATCTGGTAGTACAATGGCACAGCTGCGAGAAACTAAACTAAATTTTCATGTGCCTTCCATTTCCATCATTAGCAATATTCCACACTTTTTAAATTGCGGGAGTTTCCAAGGGTATCATTATCAGAAGGCCATTGTTCTAGATCAGGAAAAAGTACATATTAAAAAAAGTTTTGCTCTGAAGAGTTTATTAAGTATGTAAAGGAATTTGGTATAAGAATGGGACATGTAAGCAAATAGTCACAGTAGTACTTTGTGTGCAGTCTTAGTTGTCAAAGCTGCATAACAATTAGTTAGAAGTAGCAAAAAACAAAAATAACTTAATTTCTCTGGTATATAGTTACATTTTATGCCCAATTCCATGCAATAAATTCTAATTTCTGAAAAATTAATGCCAGTTCTACATGAGTAGTGATAAAAGACTGTTGCTAGAGTGTTTGTACAGGAAGACCATTTAAATGCATTTTATCTATTTTGCAGACAAAAGACTTGACAGATACCTTGATAGATAATATGTCATCTTTGACTAGCCATCCTGTTAACAAAGGTCAAGTTGCATCTTCAAACAGCTTCTCTTCTGTTCCTTCTATGGGTGTTGGAATGGGATTTTCATCACCCATTGACAACACGAAGCGAAATATGACAAATGGACTAAATACAAATATGAGTTTTCAGACTGCTGGATTCAGTATGGGAGCAGGTCTTGCCACTCAGAATTTCTTCAGTGGTCCAAGTGCAACAGGAGCAACCAAGATGAGCATTGTACCAACTGCCAATATGCCAAATTACAGTCCAATGAATGCTGCATCTGCAATCTCTCCACTGACACAGCAAAACAGACCCCCAGATATGTCTGCTTTAGATAATCTTTTTGGTCCTCAAAAACCAAAAGTTAGCATGAAACAGTTGGCTCAACAGAAATCAAGCCAGTGGGTTAATCAGTTTGTACCACCGCCAGGGTCCCCGAATGCGAGCAGTTCAGTCTTGGGACCTCAGATGAACATGATAGGACAGCCTGGCTTTGGTATACAGGGTAATCCTTTCTTTTCTCCTCAGAACTTTGCACAACCAGCAAACACAATGACAAACAGCAGCTCAGCTAGTAATGACTTAAAAGATCTTTTTGGGTAAAATACTTGTTTTCTTCTTTCAAAGACTGATGAAATTTGGATCATGGGTAAGCTGATGACATCTCTTTTTGATTAGTGAAAGCACGACTTGGGGAAATTTCAACCCATCAAAGTAAAGACTTTTGCCCTGGAAAAAAGGCTGATTTGTATTCACCTGGTACTGCAGTGGAATTGTGTAAGTGCAAAGTCATCTTTCATGCTAAAGATTTCCTGTCTCTTTACTGAATATGAGAGTGACGAAAGAGGGATGAATATATTCCACTGAAAAAGAAGTATATCAGAATTATTCAGAGGTGTACTCAGTCAACTCCTGTGAAATTTCTGACAAAGTTTTGTTTCTTAGGTTCACCAAAAATGCTTAGGGGATAATGATTCTAGTGAATGCAACCCTCCAGAATTATTTGTGTTGCCTGAATTTGGCACAAACTGTCTTTTTGCCATATGGCAGTTTGCAAAATGAAAATTCTTATGCTGGCCCAAGAATTTTGATATCCATGTTACATAGAAAGATCTCTAACCAATAACTGTGAAGGAGGCTAAGAAGAGAGCATATTTTGACTTTTTTCTCTTATATAAGGTAATTATAATTAATGTGGTAGTAAGCTACACAAAGATTAATCAGGCATAAGAAATTGTTTTAAAATTTTGTACAAGTTTGTGACAGAGTAAGAACACTGCTTCAAAGGTCATGCTGGTTTACAATCTTTTATAATACCAGATCCTTGTTACAAACCCCATAGCAAAAGCAACATATCACTCAAGCAGGATTTTAAAATACATGTGGTGACTTCATCACATTTGTTATGTATTTCAGTGTTTTGGCTGATTTGATACTGCTTCTAACTGATGTGTAAAAAAGAACAATGGTAGTTAGGAAACCTCACAAAATGAATGTTCTCTGTAAAATTCACACGTCGACTGCCACAACTGTGTAACTAAACAGTTTCCATGTAACTGAACACACGGTATATAGTTACACAGAAATATCTTGAATTAATCCATAATTTTTGGCTCAATTGAGAAGATGGAAAAGGATTGCCTTGTACAAGTTGCACATGGTTGTGTGAAAAAGCAGACTGCTATAAATTGCCTTGACTAGAATGAACTATTTAATTTTAATTTTGTTTTAACTCAAGTCATTATGAAGGATAGATTGACATGAAGTGAGTTTTCAAATACGGATTTGTAAGCTCTAGAATATATAGTGAATACATAGGTATTTCAGATCCTTTTTATTGTATTACTCTGAAGTCAATAAAGCTCTCCAGAAATCCAAATAGTAGTTGCTTCTTCCCAGAAGGTGTATCTTCAGCTTGCCCATGATGGAATCTCTGCTCTGTCAGATACTACAGTTGGGTTTTAACTTTTTCTTTCCTAAGAATTTCAAGAGCTTTCTTACATGATATTTTGAAGACTACAGATGGCTATTTTGAGAAGGAAACAACTAGCTACCTTTTTTATGGGAAGCCTACATGCTTTATTTTTCAAAGCCTTTCACTGAAGAACCTGTTCATTCATTTGCTGCTTAAGAAACCAAAGGGCCTTATGCTGTAAATGTGACTTGTATTTTATTACATTTCCACAGTTCCAAGCAGTAACAGCATTTAAGCGTATTTCTTAAAGAATCATTTATGTATTATAGTTGCTGCCTTAGTCCTGTTATTTTACAGTACCTGGGACCAATGAAATTGTGGTTTAGAAAACAACACCTAACACATTGTGATGCTTATGTGCTGTTAATATTCATGGTAAGCATTGTAGGTTATGTTGAGAGATCTGTGTAAATTTAAGTACAATCCTAGAACCGTTAAATTATTTAAGTTAATTTGCTGTTATCAGTGCTCTATACTCTCAATCTCACTAATGTCGTCTTTTATGTCAACTCTTGAAAGCTGTGTTTTGTTAGGATAACTTAAGGCAAGCCTTTGAAGAATTACTTGAATCTGTATTCCTCTAAATTATTTGGAAAATAGCCCTATATTGAAAGCAACATCTCATAGAACTCTACAATGTATTAGATTAATACATCTGTGGCAAAGGCAGTCTCAAATGGCAGTGTCCTGATCTGGGGTTTCAGTCACTGACCTCCCTGGACTGGGGGCTTTTCTGAACTGGATTTTCATTTAACCTATTGAAGGTGATGTTAACTGAAAGATTTCGTATACTAGACCTCCTAAACTGTGGGATTTGGGATATGTGCTTTTGGCATGGGCTATACAAGAACAAAGACAAAAAATCCTACAAGTTCAAATTAAAAAAGGCTCTTGTATGAAGTGGTAGTACGATGGAATAAGGTCCTTATCTGTCTCAAGCAATAGGATTTTTTCATTTATATTTGAGAACATAATTTTGGTTTCTCTTGTTTGCTGCAATTTTCAGAATGACCAAAGCAGAAAAACAACACAGCAAATGTAAAGGGATGCTTATGGTAGTTATAGCAAAATTTTCGAGTTACGTAAAAATTAAAAAAAAAAAGGTAGTTAAAATCAGAGAGTCAAATCCCTCTTCCTTGTAGATGCTTCCTGCTCCGTGTGTCAGGAAGCTGGGTGCGTGTGAAGTTCTCTAATTATTTCTTCTTAACTTAGAGAAAAGAGGACTTGCAAGAGGTAAGTCACCATGGCCATGTGCCACTTGGCTCCTACTACAGTAGTTTTTAGGAAGCCTTGTCCAGTTGATCTCTCCACTTACAAGTGATTGTCCTGAGGCCCTGCAAGAGGCTGGAAGACTCATGTTGTGGCCAGAGTGAATACCGTTGTTTGAGAGCAGCAGTTGTACTTCATATCCAAGATGTTTGGGAAAGAGGTGGATATTCCAGGAGCCTTCTGTGTCTGGACTTGGACAGAAAGCAGTGTTACATCTAGGTTGGCATGGAGCAGAGGGTCTGCTTAGCCCTAATGTTAAATAAAATGGAGAACACAGGTTTGAAATTGGTATCTGATTAAGAAATTACAAATGATGTTACTGAAATAGTGATAGGATAAAAAATAAGTTTGGGTTTGTTTTTTTTACAATGCCTTGAATAAGGATGTAAAGTACAATAATTTTCAGTCCTTTGTATTCAACCTAATTTAAAGGAAAATATGTGGAAGCCTGGCAGGTTATGAGCATATCTTCATTCTGCTGTGGAAGTTAGAGCAGAGTCTGGGCTGAAGTGCTCAGCCCACATAATTTATTTTGCGTTCATTTTTAAAGGGGCGGTAAAGAGAAGGGAGTAAGTCCCTATTCTTTAATTGATTTATCTATATTATATTTCCCAGAGAAGGAGAAAATAAGTGAAAATAGCTGCACATCTTACATACACACATGAGTTGTGCTTTGACTACTCTGCTGTGTGCTAAACAAACATGACTACACCAAGACAGCAGTGTTTGTCATATTAGAACTGTTGGTTCAATTTGGTTTTGAGAGTCTCTGACATATCCTCTGAAAACTCAGAAAACAAACTGATCTGCTAGAAGGAAGGATTGTATTAAAGAGACTTGAAAAAACCCTGCTTGGACTGGTGGAGAGGAACCTTAAAACTACTGAATTACAGATTACTTTAGAAGGCCCTAGTTCTGATGCTTTCAAGAGGAGAGAAACAGCCCAGGTGTCATTTCAAGGGTGGAGGAGGGAGCAGCTTTTCTGTTCCTTTTCATCACACAAGTGGTATGAGTAAGGCACAGAACAGCCCTGGAACCTGCTCATGCAGGAGGACAGCAGTACCAGAGGAGGCTTTTGAAAGGTAAAGGAGTCCACCAATTATTTGGGAGATGTGGAGAGAAAACCCTAGTTTGTCGTAATGAAGATACTGTGATCTCTTCTCTGTGAATAAGAAATGTGGGGAAGCTGTGGCTTTACACAGCTGCTGAGTACCCCAGGTAAAAGGCTGGATTTTTGGATGTGTAGGTATACAACATTTCAAGCCTCATTCTTTAAAACTTTCTTTTTCTGTTAAGTTTTGTCTTTTTGGCAACAACTGTTTCACATTTATTTGGAAAGTTAATAAATACCTTGATGGCCTTTTAAAGTAAGGAAATGTATGTTAACTTCTGTATTATAACCCCTGTTGTAATGTTATCTGTGTCTGTAGATAAATAAGTGTTTGTATAGATTATATGATTTTAGATTTTTCAGCTCAATTGCACCAAAAAACCAAAAATTAAGTGATAAGTTAGATTTGAATCAAATTCCATAAAGCTTCCATACAGGTTAAGAATTGTATGATACTTGGGTTATCTGTTATAAATGCACATGCTTAGTGTGCCTACATCTATGTGACTTGAGCAGAAAAGGGAAGGTTTTAAAACGTAAGTGTATGAACACTGGATCTTGCATTGCAATGAAGGTTTTGGACTTTAGAGTGACCTTTGTTTATTGATCAGGAGTTTTTGGTCGGTGGGGCTGCTGTTTTGTGCCATTTCTGAAGAAATAAATACAGGGAAGGGGAATACAGAAAAAGTGCTCTGTTGTATATGTGACCCTTTTTTTGTTCTTTGTTAAGAGAAATGCTGCATTTTATATACTCAGTGTAAACTTTTACTCTGAAATAGCTGTGAGAAAACCTATCTGGAGAATTTCAGATGAGTTAGCTTGTTTTCAAGTGAGGTCCTGCCTTGTACCTTACTTTCCATTAGGTTTTGACTGCTTTGCAAGGAAGTTACACAAGGCAGTAAAACCTTGGATTTATACACCAAATCCTCTTGCCTTGCAGGCCTCACACTTGTATCAACAGAACAAAAAAGCTCTCAAGTTGTATTGTCTTTCAGTTCTCTGCAACAGTTCTAACTGCTGTACAGGTTTCTGAGATGAAGTTGTAAATCAAAATATGTTATAGTGGACTCAGGCCTTGTGCAAAATATTTAATATTTGTTTATTTGTCTAATTGTACAGTCTCTGTACTGGTGACAGTTTTATGTTTTGAATGTAAAATATTAAAATTCTCATGTGATTTATAAAGTGATGCTACTGTAGTGTCAGCCGTGATTCATAAACACAACTGTCATAGCATGGCATTGATGTATATCCGTTTTATTGGACAGCTCTTCAAAAAAATTTATTCTTGTATCAACTTTTAGATCAGTTACTTTAAAAATATGTAAAAGGTACAGTGACAGTTTTGAGAAATTCACATCACTTTGTACTCTGAATTAGGTTGCCTATGGAAATAAATTAACTTTATATATTTTCATGTTGGAAGATATTTTTATTTAAAATTTCCATTGAATTAGTTAATAGTAACTTCTGTAGAAAACTTTTTTCACTGTATACTTTGTTTGAAATACATTTTATCCCACGTACTTTTGAGTTAATTTTTGGAGTGATTGCTGTCCAGACACTTGTAAAATGTCATCACATATTGCCTTCATGCAAAGAATAAAAGTCCTGGGGAAAAACTGATGCACTAGATGTCTCTAAAACTACTTTTTCTGAAAGCACGCTAAGCCCATGCTGGAGCCTAGGATTCTCATGCCACATAGTGATCTCCATTTGCATTTTCACTGCTCATTGACCCAGAAACCAGCCCTTTTTCTAAACCTGGGTTTCAAATTACACTGCTTTGTCAGGTTAGAGTTTGCCAGTGCTCTGAAGGAAGGTAGGTCTAAGCTTTTTGTATGGTGTAAATTGATAAAGTGTGAGATACCTGAGATCTGATCTGCTTAGAAGCACAGTTACTGGCCGGACACGGTGTGGGTGGAGAGAGTAAAAAAAAGAAGATAGATTTGGTGAAAATGGAAAGGTAGCATCAGGTGGCTTCAGTTCTCTCTTCATTTTCCCTTGCTGAGGATGACAGCAGCCCCATTCCTTCCACAGCTGTATCCATCAAGCATGTACAGCCTTGTCATATGCCAGCAGGCTGATAAGAAAATGCCTGCCTTCATTTGCTCAGCAGATCACAGTCCTTATCTGACTTGTATGTCCTTTACTGTGGTCAAGTTCTCTTTGTCCCTCCATTTCTGGGTATTAGTAGGATCCATAACTTACCTGTTTCTTAAGGAGAAAGGCCCTAAGTGCTGAAATCCAGATGTTCTGGGTTGGTTGGTTGTGGCTTAAAGTTGAAATTTTCATAAACTCTTTCATGAAAATCTTCTCTGCTTCATCACTTAAGTGTCTCTAGTCCCACCTTTAGATTTGTCATACATCAGAGCTTTAGGTTAATCTTTTTTATATCAGCGTTTGTAGGGCTGCATTACCCTGTGGAGTTTGCACTTGACAGGAATGCAGTAGGTGTAGGAAATTGGCTCCTTGTGAGGAGTCACAAAAGCAGAAAGGGTTCGCTCAATGTTCTCTTTCTGTTGCCAGAATGAAATGCATCTCAGAAACTCCCTGCACTCGTGTCATCTGCTGGAGACCACTGCACTTGCTCCGTAGGTTGGAAAACTGGCTCTTAGGGTGACAAGATGGATTCTGATTTCTTGTGCCAAACTTACAAAGCAGGAACTCAGTTTATACTCCTACCCATACACAAACCCAAGAGCAACTAAATAAGTACTAGTTACTCAAACTCTAAAAAAACTTGCTAAGTGTTCCAGACATAAATTTTAAACTATATACTTTTTAAGAAAAGTCCTTTGTAGGACACCTGCCTATGAACTGCACTGTTATGGCTCTAGTGCAGTTTCTTATTGCAAATTAAGGCAGTTGTGTATGTGGAAGAGCTGGAAACTTAGAGACATTTAATGACCTGCCAACATCTACATACCATTTTTTGAAGAATTTTTTGCTTGTGCCATAATTATTATCTCGCCTTTTTTAAATGGAACTTCCTAAAATGCTTCACCTTTTGCACAGCATTCAAAAGACTAAGTTTTACATTCTTCTGTGATAATTAGCCATTAAAATCAAGGATAATCAAAGAAGCAGCTCCATTTGAAATTATATCAATGAAAGCATTGTTATCTTTGACCTGAAATCCAAGGGATTTGGGAGCCAAAATTGCTGCACAGGCAGCATTTGTTCATGTCTGTCTCCACGTCTCCTTAATTCTAGCTAGGACTAGGGTTTGTAAGAGTAAACAAAACCAAAACTTTGAAGAGCTTTCTTTCCAACAGGTTATTTAGGAACCAAGCACCACAAGGAGGAATAACTGCTGATTTCCTGAACAGAAAAATCAAATACTAGAGCAGAGAACTGAAAAACTAGAGATACAATTCTTACCCTTGCCAAGCTGATAGAATGAACACCTATGGCACCAAAGCTGTGAGTGTTTACAGTGCTGATGTCATGGAAGTGACTACAAATATTGCAAAAAAGCAAAAATGCTAATGAAGCAATCAGATGAATCTGTAACTACAGCAATAAATTTCATCTGAAGAATCTATCCTAACATGGCACCAGATTTTTAAATTATTTTTTAAGAATTTCTAAAAATAATAATGTCTTACAGTGATTGTATCTTACAACAATTGCACCTCAGAAAATCAGAACAGGAGGATCAAGAAAAAAAGAATTATGCTAAGTTATACTAAGACGTCATTTTCATACTTTAGTTGTTAAAACCTTAAATGTAAAACTTCCCCAAGTAGTCTTATGCTACAAACCCTGGCTTTACTCGGTTACAAAATAGAAGACAAAATAAAAAAAAAATACAATTTAAAATATTTGTAATACTACATACAATTTTGATGCAAGCTTTGCTCAAAGCCTTTCTTTGTTGGATAAAACTAGCAAGAGAAGTAGTTTTTTGGTGCGGATTAATGAATCGATATATACTAAATGTCATTTCTGCAACTGAAGTGATTTCAATATAAATTCATTATCCTGTGCAGGATTAAATTAATGTATAATCTGCTCTGTTTTGTTATCTGGCAAGCAGGAGACTGTCAAATTAGGGGAGTTTTTTTCAGTTGGGTTGTGCATATATACTTCGTTTCCTAAAGAATTCATTGCTTGATTCTTATTGATTGCCAAACATTACAAGAAAAGGATTTGAGGTGAAATAACACCTTTGCAATATCCTCGCTGTCACATTTTGCAAACCAGAACCATACAGTTGAAGCTCTTTAATTAAACGAGCACTTTAAATATTTTTTAAGCTAATCACATCATTAACTGGCTGCTGGGTAGGAGCTGTTTCCTTGTTCTTTTCATGGCAAAGATAGTACAAAGCCTTGATTTTCTCTACATTGGAGAGATTAATTAAGGGGAGGTTTCTTCACACATAATTGCCAACTTAATTGATCTCAATCCCACACGTAGAACTTCTTTTGTCAGAATTTTCCTGTGTGCCTGCTCTTTTCCAGGCCCTTTCTGGTGCAGCCATCTCTTGCATCTCCTCTCTCTTTGATTTTTTTTTCCCGCATCCATGCTCCCAAGGAGGACATAGCTGTGTAAAATAGTAGAAGGACAAAAAAAATCAGGGAGCTCTGACAGTTGCTTTTGTTTTTCAGGTGATACTTGGTAAGGGAATCCTGAATTAATGATAGTGGCAGTCTCAATTTTGTGCCTGCTGCTTTTCAGCTGGAAGTTGTTGCCTGGCCATCAGGGGCTGAAGAAGGGAACCTGACATGAGGTTCTGCATCTTGGCTTCATGGTCCATCTCTGGCAAACTGATGGAGAGGGCTGCTGAGCAGGCATCGGTTTCCCTTGCTCGCTGTTCTACAGACAGCATGAGACTGAAGGAGAAATGTTAAAAGCAGCTACAGGTAAGTGACCCAGGGGATTACCGAATCCAGATCCCAGGGTGATACAGCAACTCTTCAGAGCAGAGAGGTAAATTTCAGGGAATGGTTGGGGAAAAAAAGAAACAAGGAAAGGCAGGGGAAGATGTAATTTCCAAAATGTCAGAATATCTAGTGCCAGCCCCATAGGCTTGGACCTGTTTCCTTTGAACTTGTTCTGTTCAACTTCCTTGTGCCTGTGCAGGGAATGGTGGTTGATGCTGTCTCATGGAAGAGCTTAACTGGTCCTGACATCTACTGTGGCTGCTGAGCAAAGAATTTTTTTCATGATGTTTCCTTTTAAAGTGTTAAAAAACCCCATTAAAGCATTTCCTTACTGATAGTGACAGGCTGTATGTAAAAGGTTATAAGAGATGTTAATTTTCAAAATAATCTGTAAGATACAATAAAACTACCATAAGGTGTCACTATAACACAAGGAACTTTCAAATACATTGCAAGCATTATATAGAAATGTTCTTATCCAGCTACGAGGCTTTCCTTATACTGCTTTGTGAAAGTAAAAAAGGACCTATTTTTAAATAACATGCTGTATTCTTGTATGCACAGAAATTATCATCAGTGTATCCATATTAGTTAGTGTAATGATGCAGAAACTCTGTTTTGTTTTGGTTTTTTTGTTTGTTTTTTTTCTGGAGAAACAGACATGCTTCACATAGGAACTTTCTCATAGAAATGCTTCAAAAGCCCTCTTACTTACTGTGTAAGGTGTAAGAAATTGCTACTTAATGAGCAGTTTCCAGTAAGGAAAATTATAAAGAACAATCCTTGCTTCCGTTGTTGTTGTATTTATTGTTAGATCCCAGGAGCCTCTATTTTTATTTTGTGTCCAACTGTCATCAAATATCTTTCCTACCTGTGATCTAATCAGGAAGCAGAAACTAGAAACTAAAGATGGATTTTTTTTAACCATTCAAAATTAGTGCTGCTTTTGCAAGTCATCAGGGAAACAAGCATAGCATCTGAAAGTTGAATTTGAGCAGACTCTACACGAAGCATTTTAACCCAGCAGGAAAACACTCAGTTCTCATCTATGATAAAATAGAAGTCAGGATCCCAAAGTCTTTGAATCCGTCTTTATTTATGGAGGAAAACTGTAGATGTAAATCCATAGGTTTCAAAACCTGAAGGACTGTGTTGATCATTTAGTCCAAACCCTTGTATAACATGGGATCCCAGGTCACCTCTTTTATCTTTGACATCAGGTGCTGTAGATCTTGAAGGCTGAATTCCTACAGTACCCTTTTCTTTAATGTAATGTTACAGACACTTATAGATGCTGATGGAAATGAGGTCTCTAGTACACCAGTCACTATACAAATGAAAAGGGAGAATTGGTTTCACCCCAAAGTTTCATGCCTAATGATAATATATAGTTGTTATCTAAGTGGATGTTTAAGACACCACCTGAGGACGTGGCTTAGTGATGGACTTGGCAGTCCTGGATTAACAGGTGGATGTGATGATCTTAAAGGTCTTTTCCTGAAAGAATGACTCCATGATTCTATGAAATCTAGCAGACAATTTTTTCACAGAATCATAAAATATTCTGAGTTGCTTTTTGTCCATGGGCAAAGCATTGTCAAACTCACACCACAGTAAATATTGAAGTCTACCAACTGTAAGGCCCATATGCAGATAAAACCAGCATTCATCACTTCTGCTTCATTACTTTGCTCCATTCCAAAGAAAAGGAGATATTCAAAACTTTCAAAGAGACTTAATTTTAAAACATTGAAATGTTTCAATTATATTTAGTTTTAGGAAGTCTTCAGCTAGGAGTACAGGTCAGTCATTATTTTCTAGCCTTTGATCTCTAGGTAAGAGCTAAAAAAACCCAAAGTCTTCTGACTTTACCAAAGGAAGGTTCCTCCAAATAACAAGAGTAAACTGTGATCCAACAAGTAGCTCACAAGCATCAAAGACATGATCACATGGCCTTGAACTGAAAAGAAACTGATTAAAAATTAACAATGTTATTCTAGTCTGAACTTGGCTGCCCAGGCTGTGACAATGCTTTGCACTTGTGTGTGTTTCCACTGGAGGACCCCAGCAGCCTTTGGTTACTGTCAGGGCTGATCACACAGCATGAGATGAAGCATCTTAATGTGAATTCAGCAGGGACACCAAAAGGTTAAATTGACTTTCCCAGGATGTTAGTGTCACGGTGACAATTACTGTGATAATTAAGTATTTGTAAAGAGTTCAAAATTTTATATTTTACAGGGTTTGGGAAGAGTGGCTGCTTGCAAGGCTGTATCAGGAATCATAGTTGAGAGAAACACACTTGTCTGAGTAACACCTGCACATGAAATGTGTATGCTATCCAGTCTGCACTGAAATCAGTAGCAAAAGTTTTTTCAAATGTGACAGAGACTTTACCCCAGCCATTATTTTGAGGAATCATTGGTAGGAATAGCATAAAAATGATTTCTTGGGGCCTTTCAACAAAAGAAATAACTGTAAGAGATTAGATAGCCTCTAGGTGTACATTTCTCTGGAGAAACTACTCTTCCAGGTAAGAATTATGTTTATTGCTAGCTCTGACATTTGCATACTTACTTTTCTTAAGGGGCTGCCACAACCCCGAATCAAGCCCTGCGTCTGCAAGGCACAGCTGTTGTTAGGATGGCACATCTCCTGTATGTGCGCTTGACCTGTTTCCAAGTTTTCTTACAACTTATTTTATTCTTGAAAACCTGAGGTAATGATAGTATATCAGCCCACAGCAGTGGCTGTCTGCATGCAGTTTTAGTCTCTGTTGGGTCTAAAATTCAGTTTTAATACGGCCTTACTAGGAGTCTTTGAGGACACGAGTTTGTAGTTTCAGTAATAGCTAGCTACAAGTTATATGAGCCATATAGTTTTCATTTTGCAAAATAATTCTTTTCAAGTGCAGGCAAATGCTGTGTCTTGAACTTCGACTCCAGCTTGCATGTGGCAGTCTTAAAATGAAATTATATAATACCATGTGTGTATATATCTCTATCTCCATGAACAAGGAGAGCGTACCTTGCTGGGGGCCAGCCAGAATGTATCTCTGAGGAAGACACTTGAACTAGTCCCAGATGCATGAAGGACAGACTTCAGACATCCATGCAATTAGAGAACATGTGGGTAAGTGAACAAAGCACTGAATTTGAAGCATAACTTTTCTTGTGTCAGCTCTGTGCTCTCTATATCTGAAGCAGGACCAGAAGCCCAGAAAGAAGGACAAGCTAAAACCCTCTGTTCCACAGCTGCTGGGAGGTATGGGTTTTGAACACCACTTTCCAGCTTGAGCTCTAGTCTTCCAAGGTGAATTCCTTGCACTGGAGTATGCATCATTTCCAGTTTGGAGATGGGTTCTCACATGGTTTCAGGTGTTTTTTTACTAGCAAAGTCATACTTGTTTAAATGGGAGACAGTTTAATTATATATTATAATTTGACATGTATATATCCCTAAAACCACACATCCCTCTGATGTCTGGCAGTTGGCTTGCTAGGGTTCATTTTCTGTGTGCCTTGTGGAATTTGGAGATGCTGTTTTAATGCATTGTGTGGGGCCTTTTCACAGCGGTGACCTTGCTGCTCTGGCTGTCGGCAGGCCCCAATGAGCCAGGGTAAACCAGGGCCAGGGGTCTGGAGGGAGAAACCAGGAGGAAATGCTTCCTTTTGCTCAGTTTGGAGATGGCCGGATTGAAGCCTGGGCAGTATGAGGAGGAGGCAGAGGAGGAACAGGAGGTGCAGCTGCTCCCAGGGCAGCAGGATGTGCTGCAGGGAGAGTCACTGGGCAGTCCTTGAGTTGGCAGGGAGAGCAGTTCCACTCAACTAGACGGAACTACAGCCAGAGAAGCTCTGCTCTGGGCGTGTGGGGAGGTGGTGCTGGGACATGGTGGTCCCATGTTCTTACTGCTCGCTCTGGGAGGACTGTCTGCAAGGACAGCTGCGCGGAGCCTGGAGTTTTCCAACACTTCTTGACATCGCATGTATTATTCAAAGAGGAGAAAGAAACTGTAACCAGTTCTGCAACAAAAGAGACTCCAGCCAAACAAAACTTTCCTCAGCTCCTAAGTATCTTCTCTCTCCTCTTTCTCTCCTCTCCCTCTCTGTTCCTGGTTTGCACTAGGAATAAAGGATTTCAGTGCAAGCTGCTTGCCTGCCTCACATAACCATGAGGAAGTGTATTTTCCAACATCCCCTTCCTCAAAGCTGAGCTGTGACAATCCAGGCATTTGGTATTTGTATTATGAAGACATCTAAAACCCAGAGACTGAGGGCCCATGCAAGGAGCCAGGAGAGGAATGGAGGGGTGGATGGGTAGTCCTTGCACTGCTTTGGTCCAGATTAACATCCCATTCAAACCTACTCACTCAGTTCAAACATCCCAATGAGGTGTTTGTAAGTGAAAGCAACTTAGATCCAGTTTATTTCTCTGGATGAATCACTCTCTTGCTTTCTTTTTTCTTCTCTCTCTGTGGAATCTGAATAGACCAAGCTCTGAACAGAAGCTAAGGGGAAAGTGTGGCCACCGTGCCTGGAAGGATAATGACAGTGTAGGTCAGGAGGAGGAGGGACCAGAGCCATAGCAGCTTTACCAGGGACACCAGGTGGCCTGTGGCAGAGCGGGAGCTGGGGTTTGTGGGTGGGCAGCTGCCTGCCCTCCTGTCCTCCACATGGCAACTCTCAGCCAGGACTTCCAGGGGAAACCAGTTCTTATCCTGCTGGTGGCCTGATGAGGCACTGGCAGGTCCTTAATTTTACTTTTCTTAGAAGAGTAAGGTAACGTGCCAAATTCAAAACTCTCCCTTTTTCTAACAATCTTCAAGGTTTCTGCCTTCCCCTTCACCCAAAGAACAGGGAAGGGAGTATATGTAATGGTTTGGGTTTTTGGTTTGCGGATTTAGTGGGGTTTTTTGGTGTTGTTTTTTTTTTTCTCTTCTTTACTTGTTGTCTATAACCCAAATCCAATAACTAAGGCCTTGTCAAAAGTAGAAATTCTTCATTTGCCTCCAGCCAACATGCAGGCATGATGGGCATACTGGCAGGCTGCATTTCCATGGGAGTTTTCATTGAGTGCTTTCTGCTATGCTAGAAAAGTGTGTTGTTGCCACGAAGCCACGTTGAGTTGGATTGGCTCAGCTCTCTGAGCCACTTCGTGTTTCAAAAATGCAATGGGTTTAAATTATAGCTGGTTTTCCATTGCTTATTCAAAAAGCATCGCACCAATGCACCTCTGCATCTGTCTGCCCGAGAGCCCAGCAACATCAGTAATAAATGACCAGGCTGAGGAAGGCATGTTGGGGTTCAAACCAGCAGGTGCATTGGGGTAGGGGGCGCCCCTGGGTGCGGGGTACACAGTGAATGGGAACTGTAGCTTGCAATAATTCCCTTCCTGCAGAAAGGGCTCGTAAATGTTTAATAAACTTCTGGCTCTTGCCATGGACGAGGCCTTATTAATGAACTGGAGTGGCTTGAGGACAGGTATTGTGTCCGTTACTATAGCACCACCTTGCACAGGATCTCGGCATGAAAGAGGCAGGGGAGGGAGGGAGGGAAGCAGGGAGGGAGGGATGCACTGAGGATGAGCCCCAGCAAGCCAGCCTGAGGTTCGCCTGTGGAGCAGGCAGCACATCCTGCCCAGGGACACTGGCCCTCAGCAGCACCTCCAGCTCTCCAGCTGCAGCCCCCGGACCAACTGCCCCTGTACAGGTACCGACTGTGCACAGATGCACGGCAGAGCTGCTGCAAGTGCAACGCCGAGCCCCTGAGTGCTTCTGAGGGGGCTTTGCTCCAGAGTCCTTCTGGATTTGGAAGATCCGGTTTGATTTTTTTAATTTTCTTTTTCTTCCCATGCTCCTTTCTTGAGCAACCGGTTGGTATTGCAGAGGTCACCGAGGGGACCTGTGGAGGCTCCCGACTCTGGCATCGGGAAATATGACAGCAGAAGTGAATACTTGTTAACATAAGGGATTTACTGAAGAAGGACAAAATGCCTTTCAAAGGGCTCAGTTCACTGAAAGAAAGATTTTTTAACCCAGGAAAAGAAGAGGTGAAGAACACCATTAGTGACTCATTGGGGAATCTGAGAAGGTAAAATCCAACAGAAAACGGACCAGATAGGTCCATTCCTTCAATTTATTAAGAGAAATGCAGTATAGAAAAGTGTATAAACATAAACCAGAATTTAGAGTTGTAAAATCAATGTCTGAGTTCAGAGAGTGAGACACTTTACTGCAAGACAGAAGATGTAAAAGGAGCATTGTTACAACAGCATATGACTATAGATCATAGAATATTTATATTAAACTAAAAGAGGTGAAAATAAGTTATGAAATAGTGTTGTAATATTACAAAGAGCTTGCAAAACTTTAATTAAAAAACTTTTAAATAATTAAATGTGAATAATTCTGTGGTTCAGCTTGCATGAGAAAAAGTGATGATTTAATGGGAATTAACATTCTCAAATAATGCCACTCCTGAAATTAGAATTAACATTCCTAAATTACAGGTTTGGGGATTTTTTAAATCTTGTTCAGAGTCTGTAAGAGAAAATGTATTAAATAGAGATGTGTATGTGTGTTTTTACTGAGACTAGCAAATTAGAAAGAGAAAAAGGAGAAGCAGCTGTTTGCTAGCAAAAAGAGAGAAAAGATTAAAGACTTTCATCTTAATCTGACAGTTTTATGAAGCAAGAAATGGAGGATTTTTATTTTTAGATAGATGAGAACCTGATGTAACAAATGACCAGTTTCGTAAGGAGATTTCTCATTTAAATGGGAGATTATTTCTATTAGTAATGGCCACTGACAACACTTATTTGTGTCATCAATAAACAAGAGCCAGAGGGTTCAGTGGCATTCCTTGTATACTTGATGCTAAGTGTTTTAAATCTTTGTGTGAGTCAACATTTTAACTGAGGGTGTTTCTAGTGAGTGAATTGTATTTGCTTTCATATCCACCCCTTTACCTTCTTTTGAGAATGCTATTTTGATTCAAGATATAGTTCTTGGCACATCTAAACATGCCTCTGATCACAAAAAAGAAGTGTAATAATTTACATATATTATACTACGGTATGTATTTGCAAGACAGTAAGATTATACACTTTTGAGAGATTCAAAATATGAACTGGAAGATTGCCAGTTACTCTATTTCTGTATCATGTGAACACAGTATCTGTGTTCTACAGTTTCTACTTACCTTTTCTTTTTTTTTTTCATTTACAGTGATACAGGTGAAGTCTGACATTTTGCTTTTTTTCAATACTCAACAGTAATTCTAGGGAATCCATTTTTCTTTAAGAAAATTGGATTAAGTCATTTATTCAATGATAAATTTTCCAGTTTGACCAAAAACATGTAGGACTTGTATCTAATGAGTATGTGATGTGGTAGTACACTGAATTAACTTGTAATTACCCAGATTACTCTCCTCTTGTAGTCATGTATCAAGGTTATCATGCTGGTTCCTACACAGCTGATAGTACTGTCATCCAACTTCAGCAACACTCCTACTGAATCAAATTAAACCAAATATCAGTTGAGATACAAGAAAGTTCGCTGAACTCAATTATTTTCTGTTTTAAATATATCCTAGTGCCCTCTTTAGATATACTAGCCAGCAGAGGAAATAATCCAACCTATCAAGTCTTTTTACTATGTCTGCAATCAGATCGAAGTAAGAATTGCTGCAACTTTAGCAGTCTTGAAGGAGATATGCAGCCGTATTTGAAGGTTTCTCTAAATGAAACATGCATGTCTTTAACTCCATTCTCTACAGCTTAGTCTACAAATGAGAGCGTACACTTGTTTTTACATGATGGTATATGTACATATGTGCCAGCTGCAACCTTGACTTTGCTCTTCAATTTGCTTTGCAATCCAATTTGCTTTAATGTGGTGTAAGTCAGCCAAGAATTTGGTTTCTCTTCTAGCATTTGGTAGGTGATGAATTATAGTAATACGCATTCTTGATTAGGCCTCAAAGTGTGATTTCACTGATTGCAGTGTGCTGATGTGGGGTAAAAACTAGCAAAGTGGATGGAAAAATACATTTTAGCTTTGGTAAATATGACTAATCTATGCCTTCCCAACGCATTTCCTCTGTCTTGCAGAGCAGCCCCAGGAGCTGGTACCTGGCAAGAGCAGCTGCCAGACACCGGCTGCTCTATAGCAATTGTCCACAGTCAAACTCAAGTGCTAAAGCACAAGCAGCATAAAGTGACTCACTGGCCTCCTCACAGGACTGCTGCAAAATAAGGCTGCTCCCAGGAGGTGACTCCAGGGTGTCTGGATCCTGGAAGGGAGGAAGGGAGGACTCAAGAGCCATCCTTTCTTTAGGCCTTTGGCAGCAGTTTTATTTTGTGAGATCTTAGAAGTTGCTCTAGAAAATATTTTAAATACTTTGTATAACAGATTTTTAATGCAAATTTTTTTTCTTGATTAAGTGTATACAGTGAGACAGCAAAAAAACAATAAATAAAAAATTAGAGGATTCAAGGCTTGGGTGAACAAATGTCAGAGCTGGGCTCTGTAAGCCTTATGTTTCCCAGAAATGAAAGCTTTTCATCGAGAACCTCTTGACAGGCACAGCCACTTTGGTTCTTCTGTGAACTTAGTGCAGTCAAGGAAGAAGCTTTGAACTGAAGTAAAATCTTAGGCTCTGCCTGCTTTAAGGATTTCAGGAGTCTTGGACCAGCTAACAGCAAGTGTGGGCTTACTGGGAAGAGGCTAAGTGGGTTTACAACTGAATAATGTTACTTTCAATGTGAAAAGTCATATAGGTCATGTTGCATGGCTGCTATATGAAGTCTGGGCCCTGATAGGTGTAGTTCTGGCTGCTGCAGATGTCCCTTGGTGAATTAGCCTAACTCACTAAAAACTGCCCCCTGAAACTGAGCGATACACCCTTGCACTGGACAGGGCTTCTCTGACTGCACTGGATCTTAGTCCTCTCAAATTTTCCCTTTGCACGCAAGTAGAGAGATTTTAGCACCTCCCAGACCAATGTGAGCACAGTGTAGGGTGTCCAGACTCATCTGCTTTCTGGGCTGTGTGAGGCATCTTGTACAACAGCCTTAGTGCAAGGGCACAATGTATACAGGCAGTGCCGCGCTGCGGCACCCGGAGGGCACCCGGCCCTCCAGAGTGCTGAGACTGCTCTGAAGAGAACCTGCGAGGTTGCTCTGTGGCTTGGAAGTGCACCTGTGAGATGCAGTCCCTTGGTGTTTGAGACGCACCCTGCTCTCACGCCAATACCACGCAGAAACCAGCAAGAGAGGTCCCACGCACTAAGTAACGTAGCAGAGTTTGCGTGTCTGTACTGGGATTTGGTAGCAGTGCAGCAATTGCAGGATTTGGTGTGGAAACCTGGGCAAAACCCTGAAGAGTAAATAAGATCTTAGAAGTTTGTATCTGTTTTTGGATAAATTATATTTTTTGGTAATCGGTGTATAGGTTTCTGAAGTTATGCAGGCATCCTCGTAATTACTAGATTTGAACATTGTGTAGGGTTGTGCTCTAGCTGCCTGTGAAAGACTACAGTATATGGTGAAATCCATTCTAGAATGTGTTTTATAACATGGCAAATACTAACATTTGCCTGTTATTATAGAATCAATGAGTTTTTAATCAAATCAATTTAAATTGTATTATTCTAGTCTATTTACTTTATCAATTGAAGAAAGAACTAATTTCTATGCTTAAAATCCCATAAATACAGATTGTTGAATGTATATAAGCTCCAGGGATTTTATTTATTACTGATAGCAATTTTTAAAAATCTATTTAATTCTTTCAAAATTCTGTATATGCCAGAGTAGCCATTCAATAAAGACAAGAAATTTTTCATACAATTATTATGACATTTGGGCACCCAGCATGGATGCAGATATCTTCAAACAGCTTAGCTCTTCTTACTTACTTCTTGTATGCTTGCTGAAAAAAAGAAACCAGACATCTAAGGAGCAAACAATTCCTGTGCAGCAAAATGCTTTCCTGCATGAGGCACGTAATTAGAGGACAGCACTGGCCCAGACACAGTTTTCTTGTAAATCGCTGGTAAAAATTTTCAGTGACTACCAAAATACATGGATTAATTAGAAGATACAATTTTCACCTCCTCATGAGTTGCCATATCTTTATGATATACCTGTTCAATAAAATAAAACCAAAAGCTAGGTTAGACACTGGCTATGTGAATGTCTGACTATGTCTGCACTGCTCTAATGCCCATGTTTTTGGACTGCTCTTGAAAAATAGTTTTCTCCAAGACAAACCTGCTATAGAGGGCTTAGCATTAATCTTTGGGTGTATAAAATATACTGTGTAGATTTGGTGTCAGGGATCAGTCCTCAACTTGCTTCTATTAATTAGTCAAATACAATAGCAAAACAATTAATTTCTCTGGAGAGACAATATTGGTCCTTAATGGTAGTCCTAGCTCACCATTTTTAGCTGTGAATTTAGAGCAGAAGGATGTTTTCATGCCTATCTGAATTGACAGCCAGCTGAAAACGTCCAGATTGGAACAGATGTTTTGGCTTTGCATGATGTGTCCAGCTACCCAAAATAATGAACTAATTAAAGGCTAGCATTTCTCTTATAAATAGAGATCAGTAAAGGTAAAAAAAATTCAAAAGTTCTGCTTTGATTTCATTCAATCAGTATCTTAGATTATATTAGAGGAAGACAACTAAATTATTTCTTTCACTTAGTTGATAACACTTTTGAGAGGACAACACTTCTAAAAAAATGATTATTCAATTGTCTTTTCACTTCCTGAGGTCTTTAATTTTGATTTGTCATTCTGTTTATATCTACCTATATTAACACACAGAGCATGGAATATATGATGTCTCCTTTTCAAAGTGCCTGACTGCATTATTCTCTGTACTCTCATTTCACTAACAAATGCGGTTTCCCTGCCAGTGAATCATAAGTTCTCAATCACCCTCAATAACACCACAGTAATATCATGTTTCCCGTGTTACCTTGCTTTAATGCAAAGTCTGCTCCAGCTTGACAATGAGCTAATGATCGCTTTGCAGCAAGCACTGGTTTGAGTAAGGGATTAAATCAAACAATTCTGGGAGTTTCCTTCTGGCCCCAAACACTGTGATTCTAGTGTTTCTTGAAAATGTGAGCTGATGGGCTGTAATGTGCTTTTTTCTTTTTTTCTAAAACTAGGGCTGAAGTAAAAGGTTTATGACATGATGTATAAAGGAATAGTATTGTAAATGGTGCGCCAGTTAGCTCTAAAGCTAATGAGATTTTTAAGTGGAACTTTATGTTAGAAAGATATACTGAAGTCAACAGGAAGGTCCTCAGGAAGCTATACTTACCACCTATATTTGCAAACCTTTTAGTATAGAGTACCAACTATTAGATTATGGGTAGTACATTAGACTTACAGCAACTGGAGAAAGGTGTTATTAAAACAACGCTGTCCCCAAATACCCAACCAGCTGCTCTGTAGATCAGTCAGGTGTAGCCTATCCATGTACACTCTGTCAACAATTCTTTATAGTTAATTTTTATATGGAAAGCCAAAGTACATTAGATTTGGAATACGCTCAGCCAGATGTGTGAAAGAAGGAAGTTATTCCATATCGGAAAAGAGTGAACAAAATAATTTTCTCATGTGGGAAACTGGGCTTCCTTTATATTAATTAACTGTTCATATTTTTACAGTACTCCATGTAACTCTATGGCAGAGACAAAAGGAGCTGGATCCTGAGCTCACTTCTTCGGAGTGATGCTAACACTGAAAGGCTTTTTAATGTAGCTACTGATCCTTAGCAAACACTTAACCTTAAGCTAGTGGGCAGTGTTTAATGGGCCAGTCATATATTCATGGCTAGTCATGTCCTTAAGTGTTTCAGCATGTCAGAAAACTCATATTCTACATTTAAAAAAAATGCTTGGAAAGTTAATGCTAGGAAAGGAATTATCTAGCTCTGGTGTGGGAAAGCATGTTCAGTTCTTTCTCATCTCACCTTTTCTACCAGAGGCTTTCCCTCGTCCCTGCAGCATGATGCTAATAGCCCTAATCAGATTGGGAGACCAAATTAATTTTTAATTGCAGTGTCACACAATTGCAGATTACATGGAAATGCCATTTTATTTAATATGAATCTCTCAGCTAGGTTACTTGTAGGACTAGGAAAGGCTGGATATGCAAAGCTGGAGGAGCTGCACTCCTGTGTTAGTAGCTGGTGGGAAGGTTGATATGGTTGGGTGCCATTTGTTCCTATCCTGAGTAAATGGGGGAGCTTCTATCCCTGACACCTTCCCTTCCAGTTCCTCCCAGCTGCACTGCAGATGCCACACCAAATTTGATCCCAGGCAAACCCGTTTCAGCCTCCACTACTGAGGAGGTGAATCGACAGCCCAGAAAGTCCCTCTCTTCCTTCAGATCTCATTTCCTAGTATTTTACACACCGCGCAACACGTTCAACAATAGGAGTTGCATGGGTTCACTTTGCAGTGACCTAAGTCTTTGTGGTGAGACAGGTTTCAGAGAAGAGAGGACACGTGGCTTCAAATCCCTTCAGACAGAGAAAGACTGGGCCTGTCTCTTTTACATTTTAAATGGGGCCTCTGATGCCAAAGACTTTTTTCTTCCACAGTACAGCCCTGATATTTGTCTCACAGGAGAAAACAAATTCCGAGGAGTTTTGGGCTGAGCAAAACTATGATTTGTGTTGTATTTACCCTTTTCTTGAAACCTATTGGCAGCTTTTCTTAGAGGATCTAGTTAGAAATTATGGTTAATTTTGTCTCATGTATACTTTCCTAGAAACCAGTGGAATTTATCACAACACACCCCCATTTAGCTCTCACAGTTATGCCTGTGAACGTTTTTCCATCTAGCTCTCTGGCTAGATGTCTCAGATTTACAAACTTCAGAGGTCATTCATGAAAAAGTGTAGTCTCTACTAGCCTTTCACAGCCTGCCAAGCATTAACTCATCATACCACCAAGGGACAAGCACTTCACAAGGAGACGAGCTAGCAGGTGACTGGAGCATGTAACTGTTCATCCACATTTCAGCAAGTTTTACTGAGACAATAAGACATCTTCATTTTTTCTTTCGCTGTCCATTTAGGAAAATCGATGGTACCAACGTAGAGGAGGATCACATTGAGCTGACGGAAGAGGGGCGTCCCGTGCAGACGAGCACCCACAAGCCAGCGCTGTGTGAATGCTACTGCTGCGGGCTGCCCAAGCGCTACATCATTGCCATAATGAGTGGTCTGGGCTTTTGCATCTCCTTCGGAATTAGGTGCAACCTGGGTGTTGCCATTGTGGAAATGGTGAACAATAGCACTGTTTATGTCAATGGAAAACCAGAGCTGCAGGTGAGAAAACATCTTTCTTTCACTCTTCTCAGCGAACTCCATTGCAAAATCATTGAAGTGCTGTATAGCAAAGCAATGTGTCTATATAGGTCAAAAATCTGAGGGAGGGACACACATGAGTCTCGATTCACATAGATGTACAGGTACTTAGTTCCTATTTATGTAATGAAGTCACATTAAAAATCTGTAAGGTCTGAGGATTTGCAATGTCATAGAGAGAATGTAAGTAAGAGAAATGAGAACTGAATTGGCTTGTATGTCTCTGATCTTTCACTTGTTGACAGATTTTGTTGTGGTGGCAGAAGATTTTACTATTTACTCTCTCTCAGGGAAACGTGTTCTGATGCTGCTGCAGAAGGAATTATTAAGTGTTTTATGTAGGGCTGCACCCACTCAGTTCAGATCAGTGGATAGCTTTTAAGATCTTAAAGCAGTCACTGGCAATAAGGCATCAGGTTATCAACAATGTGGGCTGCTGTCTAGAGGTGATTCAGAGCTAGGTACCAAGCTATTTTCAAACTTACAGTAGATGGTATGTGGTCCACAGTGGATACTCAGATACCTTTATCAATGCACCTAAGGAACTGCAGGTTCAAGCCATACCTTAGTTTTGCCGTTTCTGCCTTGGTATATGGCTGTGATGTCATGACTCTATAGAATTTATGAACTTGAATCTTTACATTTCCTCTACTTGTTGACTTATTTTTTGTTATCTTTTAAATATTTGTCCTAACAAATTCACAAGAATATTGACTCTTGAAGGAAATGCTGTGCAATTATTCATAGGCTTTCCTCCCAGATATTTTAACTTTTGGTAAAGTTCAGAAAATGTCTATAAGAAATTTCAAAAGTCAAAAGTATGCCTGTCTCTGTGACTCATGCTGATAGGAGCGGTTGATTTCCAAAGATCAGGGAGGATGCTTATGATTCTAGAATTGGGGTTTAAATAAATATTCTTTCCCTTCCCACATTATGCCATGGCCAGTCCTACAGTGTTTTAGTCTCTCCTTCCTAGTTATCAAGCAGAGTATTTCTAATCAGACTCAATAAACCCCCAAATATTTACCAAAGTGAATGAAGGGTTTCCTGGTGGGCAGCAGCTCTGTGGAAAGGGACCTAGAGTTTCCAGTAGACAACAACTTCAAGATGAGAGGACAGTGAAAGGATGTGCCTGCATAGGTTGGGAAGCTCAGAAGTGGTAGTTTCAGGAAAAGGGGATAAATTCCTTTCATAAATCTAACACTGTTTGGGCATGAGCACCTCCTGAAGCAGGAACTTTTTCAATACCTCATGGTGTTTCTGCCTTCAGAAATTAACACCACCCAGAAACTCATCTGGAAATCACTAGTAGAAAACTAGGTATTTAAACAGAAGTGTAGCTCAGCACAGGAAAATGGGTCTCTTATCAAAATATATATTGATGGGGAAGGAAACACTTTAGCTTTCTGTAAACATGTCTGGCTAATTAATGCCATCTTTCTCCCCGCAGGTCAAATGAGGAGCTGGTTTTTAGTTTGCTTGTTTGGGAGAAAAGGATCAATGTACTGGGAAAAACTGTTATTTTTGCACACAGAAAATAATATATATATATATACATATATATATATATATATATAAAGAGAGATGTTGAGGTTTAACAGTATAGTTGTCTTTTCTCTGTGGTATTTTAGTGACAATTTCAATTCTGATTCCAAATGACATCTATGCTTCTTCCTCAGAGCATGCTTAGCCACCTTTCCCTGACATGTGATTAGCATGAAAGCAATCATGAAGAAAAACATACTGGTTTTTTATTGCTCCAAAAGAGTTCTTCAGAACTGAGGGCTCATGGAGAAAAAGTTGACACTGTCCTTACCGTAGTGTGTTTATACTGAGCCAGGCCCTTTCTGACCCCCCAGAGTGGCAGGCACGAAGGACACTTTGGATCCACCTTTCTTTTCTTCACCTTCTCTATGTTTTGCCCTGCGCTTTGGCTATCCCCCTTCTGAATAAGATGTGTCAAACAAGGTCATCAGGAAACAGGGAAGTCCTTGTTCAGGAAGAGCCTCAAGAAGACTGAAACTGCTTGGTATGCGAAGATGAGGATGGTGAAAACATTTCTCTTAGCTCCAGGCATTTTTGTCTAGGACCTATGACCAAGCTATAGCTGGCCCTCTGTATCCAAATCCAGTCCTACAACTGGCATCACTTTAATAAAAGATAAAGCAGTGTTTATCTTTTATTAGATAGTGTTACCTAGTTTTATTTTCAGATTTCCTTGTCTTCAGGTCTTAGGACATTCGTCCCTAATTTTTTCTGCTCCCCTGGCACTTAATGCTGACAGTGGATGGCCAGTTTGGCCCTGACAGGAAGAACCATGGCTAAACCTGAACAGGACTTGAGCCCAAAGGACTTAAGCAGCCTTGATAATCTTGCGGAAACAGATTGAAATCTAGCCATAACATCAGGCTAGAAATAAGGAAGAGTTTGTACGGATTATTAGACTAAAAGTGTTGGATGCATCATTGATATGCAGGGATAATGGTCTGACTTACATTCCTGATATGATCAGTCCACCAGAACAATTGCTCAAGACCATCAGAGTTGGACATACTCTAAATCTTCCACTCTGATTTAACATGGGATTGTGACTGGAGTCACCAGGAAAGGGAAGTCATCCCAGAGCTGAGGGATACAGAGATGCAACAAGGTGTTGGAGCACAGGCAGATCATTAGAAGGAAAGAACTGAAGCAGAACAAGCTGTTCTGTTCCAGACAGAACAACAAAAAGCTTGAATTACCAGTTCACGGCACCTGGTCACTAACATTTTCATCTTAGAAACAGGGAGTGTGAATGGCACTATAATATCTAATGAGGTACCATTGAAAGGCTTCAAGTCCTTCTTGTAACTCTGAGCAGGCTCGAAAGCAAAGGTTTCAGGATGAGGTAGCCCAGGGGGAAACAGGGGTAAGCAGCCAAGATGAAGGTCCAGCATTAGCTACCTTCTGGCTGAAACCTTTCAGCCTTTTATGCACTCAACTGAAAGCTAGGAACAAAAGCAGTAATCTCGCATGGAAACTAGACATCCCTTTTCCTTAACTGAGATGTTTTCCAAGTTCAGCAATGCCAAGCAGCCAGTGTAATGGGACTGCCTTGATTTGGAGCATGGGGTGACTTCTATGTGACTTCAAAACAATCTTACAATGAGTATGATTCATCTTACAGCATTTTTCCCATTTGTTTTAAAGACAGCCCAATTCAACTGGGATCCAGAGACGGTGGGACTCATTCATGGCTCTTTTTTCTGGGGTTACATTGTGACACAGATTCCAGGAGGGTTCATCTCAAACAAACTGGCTGCGAACAGGTAAGAAAACAATAAACAAAAGATGTAAGCTTTATTGCCTGATGACTGTTTTACACTGTTTAAATGATGATCAGTAAAATAGTGAATTAATGTGTTTCAGAAATGCACATTTGAAACTGAATATGCAGTAGTTAGGTCTATAATTAAAAATAGAACTAGAGTTCCATTGTATGTCTACTGGTGATTCTTCCAGTTTAGCTTGTTCATCTCAAATAAATACACATTTATTCTCTGAACAATAATGCTTTCTGGAGACCTGATGTTCAGAGACACCTAATTCTTCAGACAATGGTTGTAGCATTTGTCTTTCAGAAGTTCCATTAGCACATTTTAGCTTAACTTAAAACCAAACAAGAATTTTCCAACAAAATGTGGCCTTTCACCTTTAAAAATTCCACCTGGACTGAAGCTGGACATGAAGGAATTACAGAACCATTTACGTTCTGAAGTCACAAATCTATCCTCGTGCACACAAATATCCTTGCCATGGCTAGATACAGAACTGACTGTAATTAAGATTGCATAGAACTTTTAATGGAGCCTCATGATTTCTGTTTGGTGAACTCTGAGCATCCATACATTTATTTCTTTTGTGATCAATGTGTTTGTTGGCTGATTTTATTTAGTTTACTTTAGTTCTATTTCAACTGCTTTTGAAAATGTGACTAAGAAAAGTGGCAAATTTTGCCAACACTAGCTTTGGTTTTGGGCTTTACTTCAGAAAGTCTTCAGAACTCGGAACATGATCTCTCAGAAGAGAGTGGGAGGTTGTCTGAAGACAGCTGGTTGTGAACGAGCTCATGAGATGTGCATGTTAAGGGCATTTGGGATTTTCAGATTAAAACAAAAAGATGACTGGTACTAATTTCATTCTCTGAAACAAGATGTGACTTACCTACAAACACCGGAGAAGGTCTTTAGGACCATTTATATATTGTTTTGCCCCAAATGAAAGTACTTTGCTCTCTGCATTCTGCAGATAGCTATAGGGGTTACAAGACTGTCTGGATGTTCTTCCCGCCATATGTCTCACAGAAATTACTCCAGAAGAGAGTCATCCCATAGAATTGCCCAGACTGTTCAGTCTCAACTCCCCTCTGTCCATAACTGAAAGTTACTCGGAGTTCAGTTTGCACTCCTTCTTCAATGCTGGTAGCCTCCTCAATTATTCATTTCTCTGCCATGTAGCAGTGCCTAAGCAGAGTATTTTTCCATCTGCTGAATAAGCCAAACAAATTAGCTAAGCTTAATCATTTCTCCAGCTTTTCTAGTCTTGCCACCAGCTTTTTCAGCAGAAGGGCTCCAAAACACAGATGTACACGCTGTTGGCTGAATTATTCAACATATTATTAGTTTGGCTTTTGTTTCCTTAATTTACTTGCAAACAGTAAAATCAACCATGTTTACACAGCAACTCAATGTATTCTGTCAGTGGACTGCTTCCTTAATTATATGCTGTGCATCAGCACAGAAAACTGTATATCTATCCCCACAAGAGTTTCCAACTCAATTTATTGTTATACTACAATACTACATTATAGATCTGACTATTGTAACTGGATTTAAGAGTAGAATTTGCTGAGGAAAAAACCCAGCTCAAAAGCTGAGCTCAAAAAGAATTTCTATTTGTGGTAATAGGATTCACAGGTCTGGCTAAGTCCATATTTTTCCTTTATTCCTTGTTAACCCAACCAATTTCAACTTAGAGAGATTCAGCAGTGATGCAAAGTTTCTGCTTCAGAGGAGTTATTTGCTAAGACAGGGGACAGGAAACCAGGGGTCAGTGAACCCACCACATCTAGAAAGACAAATGTGTTTTTTCATCCCAGGTGTACTCTGGAAATGAGATTCAACCCTATTACTGACCTTACAGATTTAGGCTAAGACACTTTCACCACCTGTTTCAACTGTGCAACCTTGATCGTACATGGATGCCTCCACCCCGGGCACTTCTCTAATGCACATAATTATCTGTAATAATGTGAGAGTCAAATGGATTTCAGAGTGGCTGAAAATATAGAGGGCTTCACAGTTTTGCACTGAAACCATCTAACACTGTATAATTTGCTCTATACATTAATCCAAATTGATGTAGGTCAGCATTCCACCAAAAATTTCATTAACTATTTAGTAACACCATCCCTTTAACTTGCTGCTTTTCCTCAAACATGTACCTAAATGTAATTTCATCATTGTTGGTGGATACATAAAACACAGGACACTTCTTGATACCAGTTTTCAGTAAGAGCACCCCGCTGGGCAGAGGAGTATGTTGCCGAATAAGTCTGTTTTGATCCCAAAGAAGCAGCTGCTTGATGATCATGGTAGTGAGGAGAAAAGCATATGTGAATGGATTGAAAAGAAACTGGAATATTTTTGGCCAAGGCAGAGACCAACTTCTTTGGGATAAATGGCAGTGAAATGCTGAAAAGATGCTGCCTCTATCTAGAAACAATACTCAGCCATTTAAATAGTAGCAGAAGAGTTACTGGTTCTCACTCAGTATAAATGATGCATTTATATCATAGGCATATTAAGAGTTGGCATTAAAAGAAGTAGCAGAGATTGGAAACTGAGTCTTCAGAGCTAGCTGTTTGGATAATTAAAACCATTCTCATTCTTACAGTTTATTCTTTCACATGCTTATTAATTTACATGATTTTCTGTAGTTCCCTGAGTCAACAGCAATACAATAATAGACCTGATATTGCTATTAGTGCTAAAAAAGGAAGGGCGAAAGTCTTTTCTTCACTGACCATAATAGATAAGTAATACTTATTTCTCAGCTAAATGCTTACTTGGCTTTGAAAGCAGTCTTCTAAATGTCAAGATATGACTGTGGGCTTTGTATTCTAGTTCATATTTTCAGACTGTTTTCTATATAGATCCATTCTTTGACACTTTTCTCTGCCAGCCTACTCAGCCTCTGCTATTGTGTTCATCTGTTTAGTGCTTTCTTGCCACTCAGATAGTGAATTGTTTTTGGTAATAGGCATAGAGAATTTAGATAAAACAGTGATGATCTCTGACTGTAGATTCTTCACACTATAACACTACTATTAGTCCTACAGTACACATTCAGACCAGATTAAAAAAATGAAGTCACATATATTTTCTGTGAATAAGTTTTCAAATAGAGACTGAAATACAAACAATTGAAATCCTTATTAAAAAAAGACTGCAATAAAATGTTTTAAAAGTTTATAAGTATTTTGAAGTGGAACATGATAAGCAGCTATGCATAATAAGATCTGTGTATGTCTTTGCCAGAAAAATCAAAAGGGAGAGAAATACTGCTGTTGTCCAAATCACATGACTTCTGATCAAATATCTGACTAATATGATTCATATGTCAGAATGAAGCTTAATGTGTCTTCCTGAAATGCCACACACATAAGGAGATAATTCAAAGCTTATTAAATGTCACTGCATTTGAGTGGTTTGAAAAACAAACATGAGTTACACTCCACAAACAGCAGCATGCTGGTAGCTAATATCAGTGTTACCAGGAACCGAGGGCCCTGAACAAAAGAGGCTGCTTTATTCCCAGGGTCTCACCTTGAGTCTTGGAGCGAGGCAGGGCAGCTTTGGGTTAACCTCCCATGTCCATGTGCTGGGTCTGCAGGACCACCAACTGCTGCAACTTTCAAGCTGTGGAATGAAAGGTCTCCCAAACAAAGGCTGTCCACAGGGAGCCAGGCACGGCTGCTTGCAGTTGCAGACAACACAAAGAAAACAGTAAACTACTGAGCATTAGTAGTAATCCATTCAATTTAAATGATGTTTGGCAATAGTGGAGAACTCTGACTGCAAGTTTTGATATTTTTCAGCCCTGTAACAGGATCTTACTGGGGATCCTCATGTATATCAACTTCCACAGACACAGTAGTAATGAACTCCTGATGTTCAGAGAATTCATGACACAGCTGTTGAACCCCATTCATTGCACAGAAAGGAAACCTGAGTCTTCACTCAGACAGATGTGAAGTTACATGAAATCTAAACAAGCAAGTACAGCTCATACTAATGGTAGTAATTTCAGTGATGGTCCCAGCTGTTTTTCCCCATGTCTTTCTTTGTTTCCAGTGATGTTTTTTAGGGTACTGCAGTCTCAGTTTTCAAATGATCTTCCCAGATGTCCTCTTTGGGCACAAACTGGGCACCCAGGGATACTCTTCCCTTGCACTGAAGCATCAGTGCCTGGCAAACCCAGAGCCTGTGCCATACTGAAACAATTGCCTTTGTAGTCCAGCTGTCTCCCATGTCTAGTGTCACTGTCGTTTATTATTGACACAGAGCACTAAGCGTGTACCGCACTTCAGTTAATGTAGGAAAGCCCACATCCATGTTGGGAAAAGCTCCCACAGACTCTGATGAGTGCAGCAGACATGGCTTTGAGTGCTCCCCTAGGGCCTCTGAGTAGCCTGCACTTTCAGTGCTGCTGCTTGCATTAATTAGCATTACACAGAGGTTTCTGCTGTCTCTGTCTCTAATGGATGCTAACATATGGGAGGCTGCAAATGATTTCCCAAAGGCACTGAGTCCCAGCTACGTTTGGAGCCTAGACTGACTTATGCTCAGCTGCAGCAAGTGCTCTTCTCCAGCAGGGTAACAAAATGTTTATATCTTGTTTTTCACAGAAGTTGTCTGGTAGAAATGTCTTTTCTATGTCATAGTGATAAAGGACATTTGTAGCTATTATTTAGGGAAGTGACATTGGAAAGGAATCGATCTTAAGCAGCCCCATTACATATTCTAGCAACAGCAAGTAGAAATAACCAACACACTCCAATGTTCACAGGCTCACTTAAACTAGGCCTTACCTAATTTTATAACATCGCTATTGTTATAACAGAATTTAAGTACCTCCTGGGATAGCAATGCTTCTCTCAGGTCAGGATTCATATAAACAGTACCTCCAGGCCTTCGGTACCAACGTCCATATCTAATCCTCTGATACAAATAAAAGTCCAGCACCTTTGTTTAAGCATGTGTAAAAATTCTGTTCTGTTCAAAGAAGAAAATGTATAGACCATCTGAGGATTCACCTCCTATTGACAAGGCGACTTTACAAGCATTTGTGTTGTTGAGAAGGTGGTAGGTGTAATTGTCTCTGCAATTGTATCTGTCAACATTGTCACTTCTGAACAATGGACAATAATTTTATTCCTTTTCATGTTACTTTTCTCCACAGGGTATTTGGAGCAGCTATCTTTCTAACATCTACACTGAACATGATCATCCCTTCTGCAGCAAGGGTGCACTATGGCTGTGTGATGTTTGTAAGGATTCTTCAGGGTCTGGTGGAGGTAGGAGCACTCACCGTTTTGGTCCTTCCAAACACAGCTTGTTTTTTGAGATTTGGTCCATTGTAAGATCTTTTGGATCAGGCTTTCTGATCAATCTACAGTTTTACTTGCTACTCATTTTTAGATGATAATTTTTTAATCATGCTGATTTATATTTTTAAGTTTACTTACAAGTAAAGAAACATTTATGTTTCTGGTGCTGCAGTTCAAGCTATTTTAGTTTACTCATGCCATCCACTGCATACACTAAACAGCATTTTCACCTCAGAACATATTGCTACGTAAGTAAAAAAGTAATCCAGATTATTTTGACATCTTCATACCCAAACAACTGAGCTCTTCCAGACTTACATAACCTTTTCTTACATCATTCCATGGTGACAAACAGCTAGACAGTATGGACAGCAACTACAACACTCTTGGGCACATGGTGTGATTTTTGGGGATGGTCCTGTGCAGGGCCAGGAGTTGGACTCAATGATCCTTGTGGGTCCCTTCCAACTCAGCATATTCTGTGATTCTGTGATGCTTCAAGTGGAATTCAGTGAAAGCAAATCATGTGATGTGTGAAATGTCTGCCAGGGGGTCACCTACCCAGCCTGCCATGGGATGTGGAGTAAATGGGCTCCGCCGCTGGAGAGGAGCAGGTTGGCTACCACGTCATTCTGTGGTAAGTTGATAGGCTTCTGTGGCTTATGTTAGCACATATTCCTATTGGATTTATGTTCTTAATTTCTATATTTAAAAGATAAATGCAAACTGTCCTTTGCTACAGTCGGCTTGTACTTTCAGCTTCAGAACCTGAGAATTCTTTTTGTTTAATATGTCATCATTTTATCATTTGAAGCCAACACTTAGAATGGCTCTCATAGTATTTTTTTATCTGCACCATCCTTAGGGATTCCATTTATTATACATACTGAATGGATGCTCCTAAACAAGCACACACTTAAAAATTGTCTTACTTTAGGCTGGCTGCTCAATACACTGCAGTGGAGATGATGTAACTTCTTGCCAGTAGCTGTTCTGCTTCATTCTGTTTTCAGTTATGATCAACTGTGTCCTTTGGTCTTTTCATTGGGTCCCTTTCCAATGCTGACAGCTGAAAATGAATGACTGTAGAAGAAAATGTAGAAGTCATCAGGAAAAACTTCTGTCCATTAGCAGTGAAGTTGTAAGGCTAGGGAAAATACAGCACTAAAAAACAAGATAAAAGATAAAAAGAGGAGTGAAGCAAGAGAAAAAAATGTTTGTATATGATGGGAATTTTCTTTAAATTACAGGTGACTTCAGGATTTAGTGATTATTTAGACGTTTCCATTTTCTGCAGAACAGATCAAAAGAAAAATCTCTTCACCCTCAGTGCTCTCTCCTTGAAATCCTAGCACTGGATAGAGAAGGATCTATCCTTCAGCTCATCATCCATTTTAGTGGCTACAGGTCCACTGATTCTTGCATTTGAAAGGTGCATAGGAGCAATGGAAAAATTAGGAAAGCCTGTGTTAGCCAGGTTCCTAGTTTCTCTATCTATACTCTGGCCTGGGGCTTTTCTGTTGCTGTAGGAAAAATTAATTACATGGCAATGAGGGAGAAGGATAATTGTGAACCATTGCAGAGAAGTATTTGTTAATGAGTAGATCATTAACAAGTGCTTATTAACAAAGTATGTAATACTCTCAAAACCACAAGTATCTTATTTCCTAGAGTAATTCAAAGCAACACTCTTCATGTGTGAAGCCACTGGCACCATTTTGCACTGAAACCTACTGTCCAAATTGGACTTAAACACTCATGTCTTTCTACAAGTCACTTGGAAATGTATTTTACCAGTATTATATATTTCTCAATCAGAAACCTTGGCACAGACCATGTTTTTATCCTTTTTATCCTGTCCACATTTGCTTATTTATTCCAACTGTTTGTTTATGCCTCTGATATGAACTAAACATGGCTACACATACTCAGGATAGGTTTAAACACTCTTTCCATTACCAGCACTTGTGTGGTCATGGGTCTAGAGCCATGACAAAAACCTCCTAGCATATCTGCAATCATCAGGATTCCTTGACACCATGAAAGCTTCCAAAACTTGGGCCATTAGCTTCTCCAAAACTCATCTCATATACCACGGGGTTAGGTGAGATTTCCCACTCAAGTGCACACATATAGCTTATGCCTCTGTGGTGGTTTGTCATCCTATTTACCTGCAGGGCACAACCCTTCTAATGGCAAAATGAGTCTGGTGATCTCACACCAATGAGGGTGAGTCCTTCCCACCACCCCCAGCAGAATTTTGAAGCTTCCATCCCACTTTCCATGTTCATAAATAACCAGCCAGACATGTTCCTCTGGTTCTGCCCCCATGAGCACCTGTCTGGATCATCTGCTCTGAAAGCTGGGCTGACTTTTTACTAATCCATTTTCTCCTCAGGGTCTTATGCAGGAGCAGTGGTCGCCATGCCACTGGCAGGTGTGCTGGTACAGTATATAGGATGGTCATCCGTCTTTTATATTTACGGTGAGTTGCTTAACTTGAAGGACATCTGACACTAGACTGGTACTGTCAGCTGTTTGCTTAGACCTGTCTAACAAGTATGGATCAATGTTGTTTTGATGAATGAAGAGGTTGCAAATGGATATTCCAATTAATTCTCCACTGATTGCAGATTCTGAGAGTTTTCATTTTGTATTCATCTGTTACAAAAGGGTGTAAAATTGAAATGACCAGGCTACAGCACATGGTCATCCAGCGATAGGGCTGGATGCAGTTGTAAAGGTTCCTCTGTAGCACAAACACTTGTGTGGTGTCTGCCCCAGAGTGCACACTGACCGTGAACGCTACAGCACATGCTGCCAATGGGGAGCCAAATGCCTCCGAAAACTTCTGTCCTGAGAAATGTGTTGCTCACCTTTAATAAAGCACTGCCACCATTACAAAGTGGTCCCACTACACAGGTATGGCCTCGTGGCTGATCTGTGGTGTCTCATTCTTCCCCCCACAGTGTGCAGCAGAGCTGGCTCCAACTTAGCCTTTCACATCAGCAACCCAGTTATGACAGGTTTTCTCTGTTTCTTCTGGAGACACAGGACGCACCACAAGATTTGCCATCACCATTTGATTGATTGTGAAGTCCCTTTATGCAGATTGTGACAATGTTATGGCCTTTCCTTCTGCTTTTTCTCCGCCTTGTGCGTAACACAATACAAGCAAGAAAATGCTGAAATATTTTGCAAGCAGGCATACACTGAGTTACTTCCCTGGGCATAATTTCTGTGCAGGTTTGGTTTAACTGGCACTTGAAACAACCTTCAAGGCTTGCAGATATTAAAGTGTAGCTTTATTTGCTTTTAAAACCAAGTTTTGCTATTCTGGCCTCTGCAGGAATGTTTGGGATTGTTTGGTACATGTTCTGGCTGCTTCATGCCTATGAGAGCCCTGCTGCGCATCCAACAATAACCAATGAAGAAAGGATATATATAGAAACAAGTATAGGAGAAGGAGCCAGCCTGGCTAATGCAAGTGTAAGTAAAAAAAGACTTTTCTTGTTATAATTTGTGAGCACTTTGCACAAGATGAGCATATGACTGGAAGGATACTGTTAGCTGCATAAGAGGGGCAGAACTAGTTTCTGTTGATGTTTAGGGGCTTTTCCTTTTATGAAAATTACAGGATCAGGTTCATGCAGGTGGACAAGGATGAGTCCTGGAAAACACGTAATGCTGTTTCAGCCCTTGATTTATAGAGCTTCCCTGATCTAGGGAGGGAAGGGATGGGGTGAGAGGGAGAATCACCTATGCTGGTCTCCTGCTCTTGAGTAACTGTCATGTTTGTTTTTAAAAAATAGTAATGGATTTACCTAAATAGAAATCTGTCTGCAGGTGCTAAATTATCCAGCTGCCTTTTGAACTCCTGTTAAGGATGATTGCAAATCTGAAAGCTTAAGGACAGGTTTTCTGCCCTGCTCACTCTCACAGCAGCTCAGATTCTTCTGTAAGACTTCTTATCCTCTCGCTGAGAAGATCCTGGAAACATTGTGCTAAAACCAATTTTCCCATCAAACTTCTTGTCATTCCCTTAGGTAAAGTATTTTTACTAGTAGTGAAAAGCAAAGGTGTTTCATGATAAACTGTTCTTTCTTGGATTTTAGTCTTGAACATCCTGGAACAAACTAGTTCCAAGCTCCTTCCTCTACATATTTTGGGTAATAGCCTTGCTGAGAGTGTGAAGTACCAGACTCTCCTTGTGAGCATGCTCCTGAAATTTGTCTGAAGTCAATCAGGTCTTGACTGGAGACACACATACTTTTTCCAGTTTATGGATTTTCCTTGCTGTATGGTGTTTTTAATGCAGAGGACACTAGTACCACCTTCATGTGCTCACACACACCTGCAGGCATAGGGATGCCTGTAGAACACAACTAACCATTTTTTTAAAAAATGTTTATTGCCATAGTTGCATAGTTCAACTTCTGATTTGAATTCTATTTCAAATTAATAGGTCTCTGAAGTGTGTTTTATTCCTTCTGTATGGAGTACTGGAGCATAAATAGAAACTGAAAATGCCAAAAGCAAGTTGCAGAAATTAAATTTTCTACCACAGGCCTTTTTTTCAGAACTTAATTAATTAAGCTGAGCAGGTAGTTGCTTGTTGCTGTGCTACTGCATGTCTCTTAGCCCTGATAACCCTTTTTCCACAGTCCTTTCAGAAGAATCTCTCAAACTGCATCATACCAAAAGGTGGGGAATGGCACAAGGTTTTCTCCAGTTTTCTTTGATTCTGTTACTGATCGTGTTATCCCAATAGCAGGATTCCAGAAGACCTCGGTTAATTTCAGTAAGCAGGGCAATAGTAGTGCAGCATTCATCTTAGAAATCCTAAGAAAATTTCTCTACCTGTTTTTTCCCACTAATTCAAGAGGTATATTTCATTTGCATTCTAAGTGATCTTTGATATGTCACATGCAACATACTGGATAGATTTGATAATAAAAGACATTGGTCCTTTATTCTGCCTCTGTTTACTCAATTTTTTAATTTTTTTTCCTAGAAATTTAGTACTCCCTGGAAGAGATTTTTCACTTCAATGCCAGTTTACGCAATCATTGTGGCAAACTTCTGCAGAAGCTGGACTTTCTATTTGCTCCTTATAAGTCAACCTGCTTACTTTGAAGAAGTCTTTGGATTTGCAATAAGCAAGGTAAATGTCTGAGATGAAGCAGTGACCTTTAGATGTCCCCCTAGGAGGTGCACCAGGGGAGGTGGAGGTTGAAAATCAGGAAGAATTTCTTCACTGAAACGGTGCCTAAGTGTGGAATGAACTGTCCAGGGAGGAGGTGGAATCACTATCCCTGAAAGTGTTCAAGAAATGAATGGATGTGGCACTTAGTGCTATGGTTAATTGGTATGGTGATGGTTGGTCAAAGGTTGGACTCAATGATCTTGGAGGTCTTTTCCAACCTTAATGATTCTATGATTCTGTGTAGAGTGTTTGAGGAGAAATTAGATCATTACAGTAAATTATTCCCAGCATTTTTTGCCACCACCACTTCATTAGAATCAATTTTTTTACACTCCCTCTTCAAAACATGAGTGAGGAATTCAGAACAATTGTTTCAGAAAAGTTTTCCCTTGACCCTAACCATTCCTTTAAAAAACCTACTTGCTGTGTGATAATTATTTTCAAACAACTGTACGGCTGATAATGATAACAAACAACATCATTATTTATGTGTTCTGGGAGCACAGTGTATCGAAGTTCCACAATAATAGCAATGGTTATGACATAGTAGTGATGACACTTGGAATGGCCAAGTACAACATAGAGATGAAGACCAGAAACATAGGAAAAATTAGATTTGTTTATTCTGAGCTGCTTTTCATTAATATTAGAGTTGCACCTCTGTGTACCTCACTAATTTAAAACCAATGTAAAACTTGCTGTCTAGGTAATGAGGTTGCGTGCTCTAAAAAGTAAACTCAAATATCTCACTAAATTACTGCTTTGAGCAAAGCCTTCTAGAAAATGACATGATGATCAATGAAACTCTGTAGCCCAGAGGACATACTGAGCCTGATCCTGTTTGACATCTTCATTAATGATCTGGATGATGGGGCAGAGTATACCCTCAGCAAGGTTGCAGATGACACAAAACTGGGAGGAGTGGCTGACAGGCTACAGGGTTGTGCTGCTGTACAGAGGAGCCTTGGCAGAGAGGGGGAAATGGGCTGACAGGAACCTCATGACGTCCAGTAAGGGAAGGTGCAAAGTCCTGCACCTGGGGAGAAACAAATACATGCTGGCATGTGCCCAGCTGAAAATCAGCTTAGAAGAAAAGGACCTGAGAGTCCTGCTGGACACCAGGGGGGATATAAGCCAGCACTGTGCCCTTGCAGTAAAGACTAATGGTATCCTGGGCTGCATTATACAAAAGTCAGCAGGAAGAGGGAAATTATCTTTCCCCTCTACACAGCACTGGTGAGGCCACACCTGAAATAGTGTGTCCAGTTCTGGGCTCTCCAGTACAAGAGAGACATGGATGTACTGGAGAGAGTCCAAGGAAGGTCCTTGAAGGTGATTAAGGAAATGGGAACATTTCTTCTATGAAGAAAGGCTGGAACTATTTAGACTGCAGAAGAGAAGGTTCAGCAGGATTCTCATCAATATGTAAAAATATCTGAAGGGACAGTGTAAAGAAGACAAACCTAGGCTCTTTTCAGTGGTGTGCTGTCACTGGTCAAGAGATAGTTGGACACAAACTGAAACATGAGAGGTTCCCTCTGAACATCAGGAAACACTTTTTTACTATGAGGGTGACTGAACACTGGTAGAGGTTGCCCAAAGTAGTTGTGGAATCTCCATCCTTGGAGACAGTCAGAAGCTGTCTGGACACATTCATGGCCAACCTTCTCTAGGTGATCCTACTTAAGCAAAGGGATTGAAGAAGATGACCTCCTGACGCTCCTTCCAATCTCAACTATCCTGTGATTCTAGGATTCTATGAAAATGAAAAGAAGATGAACATCAGTTTTTAGGCTGTAATCCCACAAGAATAAAAATACATGTATGACTTTACACATGTGCTTATTTAGTGATTTGTAAAATTAAATTATATCAGGTTTTATGCTGCATGGTCTTCAGTCCATATACAATGTGCAGGTGCTTCCTTCCTTTACACAGCGGCAGGTAACAGGGATAGACTTGTTACACGGAAAGGAGCTCCTTGAGAACATGAATAACAAAAATACATAAAAGCAGTTGTAAACAAAGATAAAGGACTCCAATATCACAACACGTAAGACAGGGTTTTGTGATGTCTACAACAGAATTTAATATAAAAAGTCTCCTATACAACTCTTAAAAGTAACCATGGAAGACTAGGGATACTGATGATATTTTTAAGTTGAGATTCTCACTTTTGCTCTGGTTTCTTCTCCTGGGCCATAAGGAGATGTTTCTTCCATCACCCAGCTTTGAGCATCTAATCAGACAAATTAGAGCAGTTTTCTTGTGCTCATTTGCTGGTTACTGGAGAGAGGAAACCAGAGCATCAGCATCAGACTTTTTAGATAGTGTTCTCTTTTTCCTCTTTATTATAGTTTTGATCTCTTCCACTGCCTCTTGAATATGTAAAAATACATAGCACTTTTTCTACTGTCAGGAAAGAAACAGGATCAGAGAAAGATGTTACTAGACCTTCTGGTCACCAGGCTAGCCCCAAAAAATGGAAGGAAAGTGCCCAGGCTCTTTTTACTTTGCTGGTGCCCTAGGCACTGGTCAACCATGCTGTGGCTCATATACTGTCATTACTGAGAAGGTCTGGGAGAAACGCTGCTATTGCCTCAACAAAAGCTTGCTTGAGTCTCTCAAGCTCCTAGAAATCCCTAAAAATAGGACAAAGGCAGCTTAAGGTCACACCGGTCTTAGTGCAGTTCCTCTTGAACCTGTCTGCAAGCCTCCCGCACACGGATCCAGGATAAAAATGTGTCTGATGGTGGTAAGGTGGAAAGAGGTGAAGAAAAGTTATGGTTCCTGTTTTCTTCCTGCTAAGTCTTGAAGAAGGATGTGAGCAGTAAGCACTCCTTTGTCTAATTGCAGGTTGGCCTTTTGTCAGCAGTTCCTCACATGGTCATGACAATCATCGTGCCCATCGGAGGGCAGCTAGCTGACTTCTTACGGAGCAGGAAGATCTTAACCACTACCACTGTAAGGAAGGTCATGAACTGCGGAGGTACTATTGGATTCTGAAACTACGATATTTCAATTGTATCCTGCAAATATCGTAGTATAGTCCATGTCTAGTTGTAGCAAGAGATGATTTACTCAATATTGCATTTACAGCTGGCTAATCCAAAGCATTAAATGGAGAGCTGATGCCTCATGGCATAAATCCTTACTCATATGAGCATGCTTTTAAAAAGGAAGGTGACAAGAAATCTGGTTAATAATTGAAAGGGCGATAGGATAGTATGGTTAAATAGGCCTCATCCTGCAAATTCATACAAAGTTAACCCTGCATCATGGTGCTGGAGACACCCATTCCCAGTGGATACAGTCTTGGAATAACTGGCGATGTTCCCATTTGGTACTTCCAGCAGAAGCCACTGGCAAGTTTAAGCTGGAAGCTTTAGGAGAAAAAAAAGTTGAAGGATGGACAGGCTCATTTTTACTCAGCACAAAATAATTTGTTTCCAGTTAAGTCTCTGAACTGAAAAATCAGTGGCATCTACGTGTAAGGTTCATAGTAAGTTAGAGAAAAGATTTCAAACCAGATAGCCTGTGGAGCAGTTAGTTGTCCACTGTCAATTGCTGGCTTATATTATTTATAGATGGCGTGGGCTTCTAGAAATAGAGATGCCTGCAGTCAGAAATACCATACAACTTGGCTATGCATCCTCACAAAGGATGCTCAAATTCATTGTATTTTCAGGGCATATTAAAAAACCCCCAAAAACAAACCAGAAGGATTGTACTGCTACATATTAGAAAATGCTAATTTTCAGTAAGGGCAGAGACTGGAAGTTCCCTGTGATGCTCAGGGGCATCCTATTGTGTTGGTAGGACCCTTGTATGTAAACCAGTCTTTTGTTCCATTTACCAAGAACATCTTGCATCACTACCACCATGAGAAATCAAAGGCAAGTGTTTTTTCTGCTTTCCCTATAATGTTTTTTTGTTTGCGAATTTTTCTGCCCTTTGCACAGAGTCACTTTCTCATTGTTTTCCTGTGCTGCTCAGTGAATTAACTTTACCAACTGCTTGGGGTATTTACACAGCAATGAATGAGGAGAAAAATAAAAGTATATCCTCAAACAATAAATATGAAAATATTTCTGAAAATCCACAAAGCTCCCAAGTATGTTCAAGAATAGCTATAAGATACAAAAGAATTTTGTCTCATTTTAAGCTTCTGTTCTGGATAGTCCTTATTAGTATCTCCATGACCAATAGTAATTTAAATGTAATTCATTCAATTGTGTTTCATTTAAAGGCTTTGGGATGGAAGCAACTTTGCTTTTGGTGGTTGGTTATTCTCATACAAAAGGTGTGGCTATTTCCTTTCTGGTGTTAGCAGTAGGCTTCAGTGGCTTTGCAATTTCAGGTAAGAATTAATCCTATTCTTTGTTTTAGTTTTTGTGATAAAAGTGATGTTATTATCCTCACTGTTCTTACTGTCATAATTTCTATTATTATGTTTGTTTTTCATACGGCTACTTATGGGGTGTTCCCTATTTCTTCCCATATCAGAAATAATTTACTTCAGAATCTATAAAACATGTTGCATGCAGAACATGAAGCTTTGAAAGAACCTGCTCTTTACTGATTCCAGTTTACATCAGCTTTCTGCTGTTATTTTCTAATATACTGTGAGGGTCAGTCACAGTTTTCTTCCTGTTTAAACTATATCCCTAAAAAGAGAGAGAAAGAATTACTCTGCAATGAATAGTTGCACAAGGGCCACCAGTTACAATCCTGCACCAAGCCCTAGTGGCTGGTTTCTACTTTCTAGGTCAGCCCTCTCTCTGTTGTGTCCTACAACCAGCCCTACCCAGAACAGCTGCTTCTAACACTTTCATGGGTCTCCCCAGTCTCAGGCTGTTTTGTAGTGCCATCAAGTATCATCATTACTAAAAAGAAACCCCTTTTGTTGTGAAGATGGAAGGCCAACATATTCCAAGAAGACTGCCAAGAAGATGGATCTATTGAACAAAATTGACCAGAAAAGTAACTGCTGTTCTTCAGTTTCTTCAGGATTATGCAGAGAGGAAGTGGTTTTGCTACTCAGTTATGAGGTCCTTGCATAGCAGGTCATTTTTTTTAATCAATTTTTATTGCAGGATTTTCCCAGTCATTCACGTCTTACTGTATGTAACACCACGCACTTGGAAATCACCATCATTTTTTGTGATCGACCATAGTTCATATGACTAATTTTCATTACCTAAGGCATGATAATTCTCTGAGTATTTAGTATTTGATTTTATTTCTTAATAAAATGTGTACCCAGAAGACACAAGAGAGTAAGGTTAATTATTTTTCCTACTGGTTTACATTCTGCTTTTTTTAATGATGTTGTTAAACTGCTACTTAAAATACCAAAATACATGTATTAAAACCCACTACACCTAATTAAAAAGATAGAAGACATTTGACTGATATGAGGCATTGATTCCTTAATTAAAAATATTTGCCAAGTGCACTGTTTCAGTACGAGGCGATGTGGAACACAGACACTTTAATGAGGCCAAACCAAATTTTATACAAAAAGATCTTCAGAGGTGGGGGAAAAAAGGGATTTGGAAAAGCATAGAGTTGAAGTATCTTCCCTCTTTATCACCAAGAAAATACTACTCTTCTTTTTGATATATATAGTAGGGTGGTTCCTACCTTTTTCAGACTACTTCAACCCAAACGGCTGTAGAAAGCCCTGTTGACCTGGTAGTGCAGTGCTGTATAGGTGACCATTGCCTCTCGCTTTTTATAGGATTCAATGTGAACCACTTGGATATAGCCCCGCGTTACGCCAGCATTCTAATGGGGATCTCCAACGGCGTGGGGACACTGTCGGGAATGGTGTGCCCGCTCATTGTTGGTGCAATGACGAAACATAAGGTAACATTTCTCCATGTTTTCCAGGAAAAACATGAGGTAATGCAATGGAAGTTAAGACATTTCAGAGATTCCAGGGAAGTCCATTTCATCATTGGTCTCTGCAGCTGTTTTCTGTTGTTTGTTTTAAACATTCACTTTTATGATACCATGGTGACCTAATTCTTAGCTATTAAAAACTAATTATCTGTGTAGGGAGATACTATTTTATACCCCTGAGGCTGCATCTCTGCAATATCTCCATACAACTGTGCAATGCTTATAGGACTTGGGAAACTCCTCTACAATGTATCCCTGGTAGAGTTCCTAAGCAATCATTGATCTACAATAAGATTAACTTAGTTGTTAGAGAAATCCCTGCATTTCCAATTCCATAAATATTTCATGTGCAAGAAAGAAACTTCACCATGAGAAAAAGATCCAAAGAAACCCAAGTTTTATTATATTATCTGCTGTTACAGAAAAAAAATTCTTCACACTGATTCTCACAAATTGCTTTATCTGCAACATCTGGAATGAAACAGTGATCACAATCATTCCTCAATATATGCTAATTCATAGTGTAATTCAGGAAGTAATATTTCTTTTTACTGCAAACCTAATGAGACTCGCACAATTCTTTCAGACCCGGGAAGAATGGCAGAACGTCTTTCTGATCGCAGCTCTGGTGCATTACAGTGGTGTGATATTCTATGGTATCTTTGCTTCTGGCGAGAAGCAGGAATGGGCTGACCCTGAAAACCTCAATGAAGAGAAATGTGGAATAATTGATCAGGATGAACTGGCTGAAGAAACAGAGATAAATAATGAAACTTTTGTAAGTCCAAAGAAAACGTATGGTGCTACCAGTCAAAATAGTGAAGTACAGAAAAGGGAATGGAGGAAGCAAAAGCAAGTAACTCAAGACTTGGAAGAACAGACTTCTTACCATTATGAAAATGGAAATTTTCAAGATTTGTCTTAATACTTGAAATTGTAAGATTTGTATAGCAGCTACTCCCATAACTCCTTTTGCCTAGCTGACCCAAATCACCAGGTATCCATATTTATTATCTTATTCAACTATATAACATCTGGCAACTTGTCCAGGTTCAAGGGGTGACAGTTCCCTCCTAAGAGTGTGGAAGAGGGCTAATGACACTGGGACTGGGAGAGGTGGCACTAAATCATCTTCCAGCCCTTTTATGCCCTTGGGAGTGTTTCTATGCCTGTTAGATGAACAGCCATGGCAGGGCTCCTGCCTGATGCAAGCAGTAAGACTGGCTGCAGGAGCAAGGAGTTCCCTCATCTCATCTGAGCAGAGAAAGGACAAGTCATATCAGATGGTGGATCCACAGTGATCTATATAACCACTGGGGCTCCAGCGGTGTGATAACCCCCTGTGAGTGACCCTGCTTTGTCTTTTTAGGATTCCTGTAGACTGACATTTGAACTGCTCATTCCTTTGTGTCAAACCATGAGCCCACGCTAATAGATCAGAGCAGGGGGAAAAGCAAATTTATGACAGGAGGCTGTAATTAATTACTAATGTAGCAAAAGTGGCACAGTGTTGCTTCAACAGTTCCTACATATTGATTGACAGTCTTCTTTATATGCACAGCCCACGGAGTCTGGATAAGACAATAAAATGGATGCTTGTAAGATTCCTCCCCCTCCAAAGATTTTGTGCTGGCATGAAACAATTTTGAATATAAAATCATCATTAGTGATGCAATATTATTACTCCTTCTGAAAGGAAATCTTAGTCCTATTTGGACTAGGATTCTCACTCAATTCATTATTGTGAAGTAATTTAAATATATTTTTCTAGTATTATACTAATAGAGTTCCTGGTCTCAACACCAACAGTCCTCATTTCAGTGAATGATCTTCCTTACAGGAGTAAAGTCTTTAGTTCTGGGTCTGTAACTTTTCAATGGCTCAGTCTTGCTCTTGCTACAAAGGAAGCACTGTACCATTTGGGAGTTATGAGGGTACCTATGTCTAAAAGTAATTCTCTTTTGCCATTGGTAAATGTTTGACAGTATAAAGCAGCTTTAGCCTTTTTCTACCATTTTTAGAATCAACCAGTGGAGCATGCTGTATCATCTCAGTTAGCTGCAACTCAGAGACTCATTGTGGCAGTAATACTCTTTTCACAATGGATAGTCTCAGTAAGCTGTGATTTAATTTGTCTCTCATTATGACTACTGCCTCATTAAGCTCAAGTGAAAGCAATGCTGTCTAGCCTACGCTGTGCTTTGTGATGTTTCAGTATTATTGTTTCATGTACCATGTATAGCCACTGTGATGCACATGAGATTTGAACATTTCTCAGATGCATTTTGCTATTTTGTTGAAGTGCAATTGAATACTATAAGTGAAATTACACTTGTACATTCATTTGAATCCACATATGATTTATCTTCCCTACAAATGTAATTAAATAGGGAGACTGGGAAGGTAGCTGATTCTCTGTTCATGTCTCCTGTTTCTTTTCTACTCACTGAAATCCAATCTACAACTGTATACGAGTAAGATGAAAAGTGACTTGAATGGATGTATGGCTAATTTGACTACAGTGAAGACTTCTTAATTGGTACAAGCAGATAATTTAATGACAGGGGCATTGTTATGGTACAGCTCAATTCTACTTTTACAAAAATATGATTTATTAGTAAGCCACTCCAAAAAAAATCTAGTCATTTTATTCCATTAAAACAGAAAAGAGCATTCTTTTTTTTCAAAATTCTAAGCTTTAGTTTAGACTAGAGCTGCTTATTTCACTACTGATATTCAGAAAAGATATAAGAAAATTTCTTATTTCTTGCAGCTTATGGTCAGCATTTGGGGGTTTAATTGGCAGGAACTTGAGTCAAATGTTCTCATCAGTCTATCACAAAATCTGGTCCAGCTACTGCCAGACTATTTTGCAATGCCCACTATAATTTAAAAAAGAAAGAGGGCCATTGCTTTATATATGTGCAAAGCGAACATTTTTCCTCCCTCTCCAATAATGTAACATGTATATAGTTAATACAAGAATTCTTAATAGTATAAAGTACATTAAGAAGGGATTTAATATAACAATCTGTGTAAGGAAAGAGAAGACCAGACAATGTACTATTCTCAAAACTAACATTTTCTCAGAAGCAGCATAATTTTTCCAGTAATGATAAAGCGTAACTTTCCTGTCTTATTAAGAGAAACGCAAAAGGGAGTGAATGTTGTTGTTATGACCAAGAACTACAAACATCCCAAAGGTTTGGGAAATGGCCAATTGGCCCATGAGAGCTCAGTTGCCTCTCTGGTGAATGTAGCTGCTACTTCTTACTCTTACAGATGCACCACAGCTGTCACAAGTGACATGTGATCAGTGAGCAGTTCAGTTCAGCAGGGTCATTTTGTTTTCACAAACAGACTGCACTCATTTAGTTCAGTGGAAGTTTGATTTCAATGGACATTTGAGCATTATTTAATACCCTGAAAGAAAAGGTTTAAAAACATTTGGACAAGCTTTGGCATCTAAAAAAAGCACTGTCTTTCTTTTCTAAATTTAACTTCTTCCAGAGACCTAATACCAGCTTTGACCCGTTGAAGTTACATACATGCCACAGTGCTTTTCCAGGCACTCATATTCAGATGTTTGGGCTGTCTTTCTCACTTTCCTTTTCATCTGTTTAAATATTTCAGGTGCATTGCATGAAGTGTAAACATCAGCACTATTTTCTTTCCCAGAAACCTCTGTTACTTAATCAACTCTTTGATTTACACAGTGGTTTCCACAATCCTGTATGACCAAGAATAAAGACAACTTATTAAGAACAAACTGGCTTTGTAACTCCAATTTTGCTGGATATCTCTATCTGCAACCTGCTCCAGTAGCATTTTATTGTGGAATCTAAGAAAGCGCAGTCACTGAGGGTGTTTCTCCTAAAACTGACTTCTTAAAATATGTTAGAACTTGGCACATTTAAAGAATCAGGAAAACATCTGGCATATCCCACACTTGACTCCCCAAAAAAGTCATGTCTCTAATGCTATGGACGTGAATAACTCAAATGATATTTCCTAAGGAAAAATAGTAGTTTGATTAAACTTCATTTATCACATTTTTTGCATGTTTTTCTGCCCCCACATCCAAAATAACTTTTTCATATTTTCAAACATGACAATACTCATGCAAGTCAGAGTTTGATTTGCAAATGGCTTTTGAAATTAAAAGGGAGCCAAATTTAGTTTATATTGGAATAGAGATCCTAAGCAAGCCAGAGGAAGAGTCAGCTCTGTATAGTGTGAAATGGTAAGATAGACCACAGAATATGAATTCAAGTCTGGAGAGAAGAAGCAGAACAGTAAGTCCTGGGAATGTGTTGTTCAGTTTTGTTATCTACTGATCTTTCTTAACAAAGAAAGTTGTAGCTTTTATTTCTTTGGCAGCTTGTGTTTTTTAGGCATTACTAGCAGAAGTTTTATGATAATTAATACTGTTTTATAATACGTAAGAGTTAAACAAAATGTTCCTTGTCATGAAAAAGGAAAAACTAATGACAGAAACAATAAAAATTAACCTGAGTAAGAACTTCTTCAGGGAAATAATCACTTAGTACAAAATAATAGACAGACTTTAGGGCAAAATATATAACAAGGGCATTCAGATGTTAACAAAGTACCAGAATGAGTCTCATGTCTAACATAGTTAATTGAAAGTAGGAAGGTAAAAATTAACTCAAGGTCACTCAAAATGTGTTATGGCACATGTATGTTTCCAACTGACTCTTCTTGACAGAGAATTACAGAGATCTAAAAGTTTAGTCACTGTTTTAAAGAAAATTTCATAAAAAACCAGATTTGTCATCTTATTTGTCTGCTTATATTCTGGTAAAGATTTAATTTTATAGTGCTATTTAATTATTTATATTTTAAGAGAGAGGAGTGTGTACTTCTTGTGGTTTAAAGAATAGAAAGGGGGATAGAGAAAAAGAGAGAGCAAATTGCAGCTAAGAGGTAATGCAGAGAGAGGGCTGAGGATAAATTAAGAAATGAGTTTTCAAATCCTGGAAACAGAACTTGGAGTTCTCTAGATGTTCCAGTTAAAAACCAGCAGGATGGGCCAAGATCTGATACTCTGCATCATCGTAAGTTTCAGGGAATTCATTAGGTCTCGTGTCAAAGCTTAATTCTCATGAAATCAGGAATAAATGTAGAGATTAAAACCACTTCATTCTTTTGTCTTCCGAATGTTTATGTTGGATTAGATAGCACTGCTAGTGAGGTAACACTACTAATACTACTGCAGGTCTATATGTATATGCAGAAGACAGTCTGGCAGGCTTCTTTGTAAAAGTGCTTTCAATTACTTACATACTGGTATCTGTTATTTCTTAACTTCCACTTGATAACAGTGTTTAGCTGTGACAGAAAAAATTATCCCCTTTTTATCTTATCCATTTTTTGTTTTTGTGTTTATACTGCTTATCATTTATGTAAGAAATGTAGTAAGATTGTACTTCTTTGCACTGAACTATCTGTAACACAAGAGCCAACACATTTTTTCCAAAGGAGCATTTGGATATTTTAAGTTTTGACTGTAACAAACCCCTCCCCTCCCCAATTTAATTAGTGTATTAGATATCTGCAGCAGCTAACAGACTACATTTTTTTATGTATAACCATATTTATCTGCTCAATAAACTCAGTGCTCAGACACTTGCTGTACAAACTTTTGACAACTACTTCACTGCTTTTTTTAGGCTCAATTCTACTAGCACAAAAAACTCAGAGCTCTTCTGAGGGATTCATGGTTTGTTTGTTGAATATGTGTCAGAAAAACACTGGGACTCAGGAAAAATAAATCTCCACTGGCTCAGAATTATGGTTGCCCAGTGGTGTCTCACACATCATAGGAACACCAACCAGGAAGACAACAACTTTTGTAAACCAGGAAATATTTGAGTACCCCCAATAAAGATAGCTCCACTCTGGAGCTGGCAATCATCCCCAGAAGCACCATGCCAGGTGCTTTCTCTACACTGGGCATAGCTGGAATGAACAACAGGGGAATTAGTTGAAGAAACTTGCTGATACAGTGATTAAGATAAGGGAAATGGGACTTTCTGTTTTAAGGAGGGGACTTTGATCCCATCTGCATGTTCCCTGCTCCCTGCCCAGTGTGTAATAAAAAGAAAGATGTCTGCATGCGCTGAGAGGCCCAATTTATCTCTTGACAGTGGTTGGTTGTGTAGTTTGTGCTGGTACCCAACTGCGGGGGGCTGGAAGCGGCTTATGGATCCCTGCTTCACGGTGAGCAAGGAGAAGTCGTAGTACTAACATGAAACTTGAATTTAGATGTGAAAGAGATGAATGTTCAGGACAAACAAGTGAAGAGCAATCAAGGAGAATAGATGTAATCTTAATCCTGTGGAATAACGATACCATGTGGGGTGGGCAGGGGCAACTGGGAGTAGCCCCAGTGGGTAGGTTTTTCCTCAACAAGGGAGTGCAGTGGAATATCCTCTGTACTGCACTGTTCACCTCCTATTTCCCAGTGCCCCATACTGGCTGCTAATTTACCCATCACAATGCTTTGGGTAGAATACAGAAAACAGCTACACTCACACTGGATCCTTATCTTTACCTTGTATTTTTTGTTTTCATGTGTGCCTTCTCCCGACCCTTGCTAACTGATGGAATGGTGCACAAGACATCAGGGCAACGCAGAGTCAAAAATAACGAGGGTTTACTTTTTACTTTTTAGTACATTCTGCATTTTATTTTATTTTATTTTTGCTAGAAAGAGCATTTCACATTTTGTGCCAAGGTTCCTGCTGGCAGCAGCGGCTGGAGCGGCCGGTCCATGGCAGGCAGCTGAACTGTTACCCTGGCAGGCCAAAGGTCAAGGCTGTGCTGGCCTGCCCTGCTCCCTCTGCTCTGCCAGAGCATGCAGGGAACTGTCACGCTTGTGTGGGGCTGGAGGGCAAAGTCTCTGACGAAGCTGGGAGGGGAACTGGAGGCAGGATCTCCGTCCCCTATCCTTGTTGGCTGCCTGGGTACAGGAACTCTCAGGCCATGAGAAACAGCTTGTGTTTCCAAGTAATTTTCTGCATTTCTCATCCATATTTTTACTCTTCCCAAGCAACCACCTCTTTTCCCATTTCATGAAAAGCTATGGGCAGCTTAAAATGCCCTTTGTCAACTGGCTTCTTCTGCTGTTATATTTGCAGCAGGGCCAGTTTCACAGCTAATTCCTTCCCTCTCCTAAGCTTTATCCCTAGCCCAGAGTCTCCCAGTGCTCCCAGTCCATCCCTCCTTCTCTGCCCCTGAGCTGTACCTTTGGCCCATGCACCCCTCTGCACCTCCCCTTCTTCCCCAGGGAGGTGGTAGATGCCCCAATCCTGGACACACTCAAGGTCAGGTTGGACAGGGCTCTGAGAAACCTAGTCTAGTTGAAGGTGTCTCTGCTGATAGCAAGGGGGTTGGACTAGATTACTTTTAAAAGACCCTTTCCAGCCCAAAATATTATATGATTCTAGGATTCTTGGGCAGTTTTATGTCTTTCAGAGAAGATACAGTGCTGACTCATGCCAATTATTGGGAAAAACTTACCCAGTTTAATGAAAGAATCTGCATTTTCAAAAAGGCACATAGGAGAAGTTTGCTAACAGGTTTTTGTCTGGTTCATGTCACTGGTTAGGGTTGATTTCAGAGAACATAGGCACAGGTTAGTTTCAAAAAAAATTATCACAGGATGTTTCCTTGAGCCATCAAATCATTGCAACAGCTGAAGGTCAGCAAGCCCCCTAGCCCAACACATATGCAGATTTCCTTATCAGGAATAGTTGGACAAATCCTTCTAGGAAGAAAAACATTTCCTTCAGTAATATTTTCATTAGTGCTTCCCACAAGAAACTATGAAATAGCTAAGAATGAACAACTAAAATCTGCCAAACTGTGCAGTTTTAGTTTTCACACCTGGTGTGCTCCCCAAATTGGGAGTAGGCTTAATATTTGAATTAATTTAATGATGCTTCATTTTCTTCTGAGAGGTAGATTTATGTAGCTACTCTCTTAGTAAAATATGCCCAAGTTAATTTGCTTACTTCATGAGTCTGCTCCTTCCCAGGTGGAAGCCTTGAATTTCCTGTTGTTGAAGTTCATGAGATTCCTGTCAGGCCTTTTTCCAACCTGTCGAGGCCCCTCTGAATGGCAGAATGATGAGCTGTTTTATCAAGGCTCCTGCCATTTTTGCATCATCTGCAGAGGTGGTGAGGGTATGCTCTGTCCCATCATACAGATTATCAATGAATGTATGTTGGTACCCGTATTGACCCCTGGGATAAACCATAAATAACTGCTTCTAGCCGGGCTTCACGCTGCTGATCCCAAACCTTTGAGACAAACAGTTTAGCCTGTTTCAAATCCAACTCACTGTGTACTTACCTAGTATGTACTTTCTGATTTTGTCCATGAAGTTTTTATGGGAGACAGTGCCGAAAGCCTTGTTAAGATCAAGCTCTCCCCTTGCTCACTGAGCTTGTCTTCTTGTCATAGAAGACTATCAGGTTCTTTGCCTCCTTCTTAAAAACAGGAGTGATTATTTTGCCTTTTATGCCAGTCATCAAGAACCTCTGCCAGTAGTTATGACTCTTCAAAGACAATTGTAAGTGGCCTTAGGGCGGTACCAGCAGCTCCCTCAACACTCTTAGTACATTCCATCAGGACTCCTAGGCCTGTGCATGTCCAATCAGTGTAGATACCCCCTAAAATGATTCTACTCCAAGGAGGGAAAGTCTGTCTCATTCTGGACTTTTACATAGGCTTCAGGTATCTGGAATTCCTGGACGCTGCTTTTATCCATGAACACTGAGGCAAAGGTGACATCAAAAACCTTGGCTTTATGTACTTTGTCAGCCAGCCTCCTGCCCCAGTCAGCAGCAAGTTCAAATTTTCTCTAGTTTTCCTTCTGCTACTGATACAGCTATAAAAGTCTGTCTTGTTGCCATTCACATCTCTCACTATATGCAATGAGGTGGGCTTTGGTTTTGCTAACATTGTCTCTGCATGCTTTGCATGCTCTGTATTCCTCCTGAATGATGTAACACTGCTTCTACCACTTGTATGTTTCTTTCCAGTTTGTTTTCAGTTAGAAACATCTTGTTCATCCCCGTGGGCCACCTCATGAATTTGTTTGATTTCATGTTTTTCAGGATGTTCTTTATCTTGGAGGAGGTGATTTTCGAATGCTTACCAGCTCTTCTGGACCTCTCTTCCCTCCAGAGCCATATTCCACGAGATTCTTCCAAACAAGTCTGCTCTCCTACTTTTTTTCTTGTTTCTGCCTTTTCAGATCTTAAACATCCCTGTCCCATTGTCATTGTAGTCAAAGATGTCCATAGCCTTCATGCTCCCAAGCAGTTCTTCCTTGTTTTAAAGAATCAGGTCCAGCAGACCATGTCTTCTCTTTTGTCTCTTGGTCACTTCTTATCAGTTACAGTTAGTTACCAGTTATCATGATGCACTTCAGAAACTATTTGAATTGCTTGTCCCTGCTCTGTTGTTCCTCCAGCAGATACTGGGGTGGTTAAACTTCCTCATGGGAATCACAAGCTGCATACATGAGACTTCTTCCAGTTGTCTGAAGATCTTATCTCCTTCTTCCTCTTCAGACACTCTGTGGGAGACACCACAATATTGCCCTCATTGTTCTGCCTCTAATCCTGACATGTAAAATCTCAGCTGGCTCAAACTCCATTCCAAGACAGAGCTCCATACATGCTTGCTGCTCTCACATACAGGGCAATTTTCACCTCCTTGCTGACCTGGTCTGTCCTTCTTAGAGGACCTATACCCACCCAAGGTAGCACTCCAGTACTATGAGCTATACCACAATTCCATGATCCCAAAGACATCAAACACCCATGATTGCACACAGACTCCTAACTACTTTTATTTCCCCCCACTCAAGCTGCGTTAGGGATCAGCTAAGTTTTCAGCAGGAGGTATCTAAAGGCAAAACATGGAGACACCCCAAACTTTAAATTAATTTCTTTAAATTAAACTTAAATTAAACTTAACTTTAAATTAAACTTTAAATTAATTTCTTAAACTCTGAACTAGGAAGTAAATAGTTAAAATGCTGTTAAATTGTGATACTAAGTGGAGGGATCAAGGGTAGGTACAGGAAAACAGTGCTTTTCCATACCTCAGTTATTGCGTTGAAGTAATTCAAAGTCAGGTGTAAAGACAGTCAAGGTCTCATTTCGTTTTAGCACCTGCTGGCTGACACTCCTATTAGTGAAATCATCAAATCTCTGCCTACTTATACTGACAATCTCAAAAAACTGTATCCGGGGAATTATGGACCAAGTCTTTTCACTTGAAGAAATGAGAAGCAGAATATTTACAGAACAGAGATTTATTACATTCAAGAAGCCTAAAGCATCTGGTTCATTACAGGTGAATTCCTGGAATAAATTGACAGTATTCCAAACAAGATTTTATCAGCGTCTTTGCAATACATTCCATTTTACTGGCATGGTGTTCAAAGGTTTCTATTGCAACTCATATTTAGGAGTTACATAAAACTTGATGTAGGAATGAGTGACAAAGGTTTTATTTATTTCATATTACTATCTATTGACTTTTGAAGACCTAGGTAACAAGACAAGTTAAGCAAGAAGTCAATGATTAAACTGATGAGTATCAACTCTGCTAGTTTTAAAAGATATTTAGAAAGTATGAAGAATAAAAAACCACAATTCTCTGAGTTGTAAGTAAATTCAAGTACTAACTTTTTTCTGTTCTGCTTATTTACAGTCCTTGATATTTATTAATTATCTTCTTTCTCAGGCAATGTATTTTGTATAATCTTTTTTTTGTGAGGAGAGGCATATGATTGGTAAAATTCACTTTCAGATCAACTTTACAATACAGTTAGATTACGCTTTGTCAAATTTGCTAAAAGACTTAAGACCTGATGTTTCTTCAGAGAAAATATTTTTGAATATAGAGGGTGTCATGCTATAGCAGTGTCATAAAGGTCTTTCACAGCTTAAGGTTACAGTTCATCACCCACTTGAACAGCAGTTCTGTCACTGAGAAAACAGAAGTTCCCTTGCATGTTCTACCTTCAAGTCATGTCACTTGGACTAAATTGAAAGTGGTAACAGGTAGGTATACCCCTCCTTGGACCTCTCTGGAATGAACTGGATGTGAAGAAACAAACAAAAAAAAATGCAGTTCAGGATTTATGTACATTTCCAGGTTGGTATCATATAACCAGAAGAAAAATATTTTATTTTGAAAAACTAATGCTGCCACGTGCATTATTATTTTCTCCCCTATCAAGATTTTATTAAACAGGATGCATGTGTAGTGGCTGCACGTTAGTGAAACACAGTCTGAAACACAGAATCATCTGCTAGTATTTTGGTAACTTTCATGCATACAGGAAGGAATCCCTTTTGTTGTTGTGTTTACATCAGGATGACTTTCCAAAAGTATACATTATGTGTTGGAAGTAACCAGTTTAATGGTGTTGGAACAGCATGAGTTGCATCAAATAATCACACTATTATTCCAGTATTTGGTACCTTTGATGCTTCCATCAGCTTCTACTGCTGAGTTTATCAGCAGCAGCTATTACAGGGAAAGACTACTGAAAAAAGAATAGGGCCTGACTTTTGCTCCTCAGTTGTCAGTGACATTCATTTAATCATGTGTAGAGATTCTCTTTCCTTTAAGTAGAAACAGCGACACTTACACAAAGACACATGTGCTTCAGCCAAAAAAAAGTTCACATGTAAGCTTGTTGCAACTAAGACTTAGCTGTAGTCCTCATAATAACCAGAATAGCAGCTCCTTAGTTATTGATCATAGTCTCGTTTTAATTTTTCACTCAAACTTAAGAGATTAGAGACTGGAGCTTTATTCTCTGTGCTACATGGAGGCTGGTTTGTGTGGACTGGAGACATTTTTGTTAAGCAATTCTTCTGCACATCAAAGAGGTTGGTTGGAGGGCTCTTGATTCCTACTGGAATCCCGTTCTTTGCTAGTTCCTGCCAGACAAAGCAGTTAACACCAGGGCTGGCTGCTCCGTCCAGTGACTGCTCTGAAGAACTTCCTAGCTGGTATTTCTGGAACTATAACACTGTCCTTTCCCCATTTGCCATTGTGGTAATCAATTTCTACGTCCAAGAAATACAGATATGGCTAAAATTGGCTGGTGAAGCTTAGGAACTAATCCCACAGACTCTTGAGGACTTCTTCTACCATGGATAAGTAGCTGAAAAAGGCCCATCTCCAGTAGGAGCATGACACATTCTAAAGATAAGCAACTTATTTGCTCACAGGAAATACAAATTTTGGTAGAAGGCTTGTAAATTCAGAGTTATAGGCATGATCTCCCACTAGCTTGATTAAATTTTGAGGAAAAGGGAGGGAAAGGACAGAAATCTCTAATTTGGCTCCATATTTGTGAGGAGCCAGTGTGGAGGTAGGGACAATGGCTTATGTTGTAGAGTAGGTGAACTGCCAAGTTTTGAATTCTTTTTTCCCCTTTTCTGCATAAATTGTCTCATTCTATACAACTATTTAAACAAAGATTTAAAGCCTAAAACTCACAGATTTGTCAAACTCCCTGCATTGTGAAAGTTTGGCAGGAGAGATCACCAAACAGAGCTAGACAAATTTCCCATGCATGCAATCTACTCTATCATTATTCTCTTGATAACCTGTTTTTGTTATGTATTTTTTTGTTTGGGGATGAGATGAGAAGATGAAATGTATCAGCCAAGTGAGATTTGACATAAATGAGTGATCTGCCAATGCAAATGTTTTGTATTTTGGAATATGACCCAATTTTGGACAAAACCGGTATTCAGATTAAATATTGGTAAGTGAAGCTTTTCTTCAGAGTGAGCCAAAGCTAATACTGCTATGAGATAAGTAACCTCTCCATTTCCTGATATGTGTTGTTTAAATTTAATAAACTTTATACTGCATTTAATTTCTTTTTCCTATAAAGGGAAGTCATTTGTTTACAGAATGCAATGATGTAAATGGAAGATTAGGAAAGAAAGAATAATAAACTATTTCTTCCAAAATCCATTGTTCATTATCCCTTTAACTTTCTCTTCAGGCACCACATTTTTTCTTGGCCTTCAGATCAGATCCCTTGCTCTCCTTAGTACCAACTGTTTTCTGGGTGGAAACCAAGAGGATGATCCACCTGATCTGGGCCCTAGTACACAAAAATACTTTTCTGAGTTTGGCAATATCTCAGCTATATCAAGGACCCAACATTACCTTATTTCCAGCCCCTTTCGTCTTTCCTCAGCTGGGTGGCATCATGAGTTCTCTTCTGCTGAACTTGTGACACTAACTTTTTAATATGTCGGTGTTTTCAGTGCAAATTGGACATCGAGGGGCTAGTCAGGCTGCTACTCCTCTTGTCTGCCACAAGTGATCATAAGCATGTTCATCATCTGTCTAAATTCTGTTAGGGAACAAAGAAGAGTGAACAAAAGCTTTGAGAACTGCTCTACATCAGGATCTTGAAGCACTAATAGGCTTTAACAGCCCTGATTAGCCTCATCTGGGGCCTCCCACACGCTTTGCCTGTGGGCTGGGGATGCTATTTAAGCTCAAGTCTGGCCCTCTACTCCTGGTTTGTGATAAGCTGGCAGTGTGCTTGATGTTGTCTCCTTGTATTGTAGCTCAGGAGTGGATTTGTCTCCAGGTAGACTGCAGGTGTTTAGCTGTAGCCTGCATTATCTCCAGTCCTGGCTCTGCTTCTGCCTCCTGGAAGGACCTTGTGCTGATGCTGCAAAGAGTGTGTCTCCAGGCCTGTATCTGGTCCTACTTCTTCCTGCTGCTCTTGGCTGACCTCTGGCTGGCTTCTCATCCTGATTCTCCATATTGCCTTCTCTAAGGTCTGTTGCTATTGGCACCCTGGCCTGACTCAGGTACTGTGGAGCTATCCTAAGCTCTGTTTTATTCCCTCATGGAACAACCCTCCTCTTTCTACGCCCTGATGTACAAGTGTCTGCCTTGCAGAAGGAAGAAGACAGCTTCCTGCATGATTCCTTGTAGCAGAACTTGATGTTCCTCTTCCTCCTGGATGTGTAGGCAGATGTAATAAGCTTTCTATCAGCTGCTGAATGTTTGATGTTCCCTGAGTGGTCATGGACTTCTTGAGGCAGGGTGGGGAGATTCCCCTAGGCTTTGCTCCAGGTGCCAGCTGGGGGGTCTGATGCCTTCCCTGCAACTCTTCATCTCAATAAATAATGAGAGCAGCCATCTGCCTGCAAGGCACTATAGAGCCTCCTCTAGAACAATAAAGTATAGAACTGAGGGCTTAAAAGGTTAAAGGTGACTCTGGCTTGCCAGATAGCATTAGCAGAGGCTCCTTCTGCACCTCCAATGGCTTACACTGTGTATGTCTAGACTACATTTCCTCTCCCATCCTGAAATAAATGGTTTCTTGCTAGCTACTCAACTATTCTTTTTAAATATTTTTTTCTTGACACTGTGAGAAAAAGGTAGAGGTTTAAAAGTTTGCACAATTAATTTACTTAATGTGATTATTTTAACAATTCAAAACCCCATCTAAAAATATTCTAATATTTACTTAATAGTACCTCACTTGCCATCTTTGACATTCAGTTTAAGAAAACCACTTACAAATGAAAGGACAGTGCTTTCATTTACTGGAAAAGATTGTTTCTTAATAATTTTATCTCTCCAAATATTTATATAAAGGAAGGCTAACCCATATTGACCTCAATCACTACCATACTGTAAAACATCAAAATGTCAAGAGAAAAAAAAAAAAAGATAAAGTATATATTTAGTCCGAAACCTTTGTAAAACCTCTTATCAGCTAATACTGTACCAACATGTTTTATTTAAAGTTGTGATATCTCTAGGAACTTTTAAACTTGTAGCCTTTAGTGGGGGATGGATAAGAGCCTGTAATATCACTGTCTTAATTAAAATTTAAAACAATGAGAGAGAATGTAACAAGTAATAGAACTTATTCCTAGAAAAACATTCTGAATTTCTCTGGAAATCAACTAGAGGGAAATAGACCATGTTCCCCCTACCAAGGCTTAGTATTTGATACCACAGCTGATTCCACATAGGCTCAGCTCTCCTCTTGCACCCATGCAGATGTAATATGGTATCTTAATAACATATATGCTCTTGCCAGAGTATGTTGGGTAAAAATTAACTGTCTGCTTTCAGGGAGGAATTCCCCCTCTTAGGACAGATTGCGCTGTGGTCATTTTACCCTTCATGACACTCCACCTACAATATGTGAGTGACAGACTACTGGATTTCATGGAGGCACAACACAGGATTGTTGAATAAATTTTGCCTTGTCCAGAAACTGAAGAGTCAGAAAGCAACTTATAATGAAGAGGCTTTAATTAATGGAAGACTTACTGAGTAATCTAAACAAAACTGAAAAGCAGAGTTATTCCTTCACTTTTGAAATGCAGGAGGAAAAAAGTTTGAACAGACACTAAAGTCAACTTACTGAAACTTTGCATCGGTTCCTTACCTATTTCTTTTAACCTGTTCAGAGGTAGATATATTTATTAAGATTGCTTAATTATCTTCAGATGACAAAATTTATTGTAAGCCTGTGATAATCTTGGATGTCTTTCAAGAAATGAAAAACTTCCCTTATTCATTATGGTGATGAATATTGGTATTTCTTAGGGTATCTAAGAGTAAGAAATGGCTGGTCTGGGGAGGCAGACTATGACCCAAAGTGGTGTAGATGATGTGCATCCTCTGTGTAGCAAAAATAAGGGCTGCTGAACCTGACTCTGTTTAGTGGCAACTGTTTATGGTCAAGTTGTGACCACTTAGTGAGCAGTAACTGATGGTTTGTGCTGAGGTATATTTTGGTTCAGATGATCTCTCAGGTGTCTGCAGTACCATTCATTCTGGGAGCTGTGAGAATGGGAAAAAGGTTGTTCTTGAGCACAAGCAGATCTTAGTCAAGACACCTGTCCCTTGGCCTACAAAACAAACACAGACCCAACATCTCTAGCTAGTTGTGATTGGTGCAAATCGGACCTTTTGTCGGAACTGACCAGGTGCGCTCAGGGTATTGACAGCTTCAAGTGCCAGTCGGGAAACATGATTTATCTTTGAGCCAAACCAGACCTGCGCCTTGCAGTTCCCACTTGTCCCAAGGTATTCCTGGGAATCCCTTGGCCAAGAAGGTATGTTTTTCCACTGGTAAGACATGACGTTTCTTCCTTTTCATCTCAGGGAACAGAGGAATTAATCCATTGACAGAGATCCATCTGGTTTTAGCTCCTTGTCCTCAACCTCCCCATGGTAATAACTGTCTAATACGGGAAAGAAATGGCCTTAAGTTGTGCCATAGAAGGTTTAAACTGGATTTTAGGGAAACTTTTTCCACCAACAAGATTGTCAAACACTGGAACAGGTTTCGGGGGGAAGTGTTTGAGTCACCATCCCTGGAGGTATTTAGATGATGTGTAGATGTGGCGCTTATGGACATAGTTTAGTGGTGGATTTGGCAGCACTGGGTTAATAGTTGGACTCAGTGACCCTGAGGGTCTTCTCTAACCTGAATGGTTCTGTGGTTGTCATGTGTACAATGCTGCTAGGGCTCCTGGCAACTGGCTGTGAGTAGTCAGAAAGTTTTTCATCTGTTGATAAGATTTTTTTGTGTGAAAAGGAGAGGGTATTGGTCATTTGTGAGAGTATTGTTTACATATTTTTTTTAATGTGTGGTGATGCATTCATTTGGATGTCAAGAGAAGGAAATTCTGAAGATGAATGCCCAACTTACTTTTTCTTCTTTTTCCCCTCTCTCCTTCTGCGCTAGATTTTTCCCGTCTGTACTTTTGATGACAAACTACTTTATTGCTAGAATTTGTCTTGCAATTCTATGGCTGAGGCTATCGAGCTACCTTTGTCAGAGAAACTGTGGGATAACAATTATTTCAGCAGAGAAAAGACAGAGTAGCAGAAGGAGGAGCAAATGAGCTAGGACACAACTCGTTCTTTCATGGAGTGTGGAGTTCATGAAGTGGTATGTTCTAGGCAGACAGATTTCTAGCTTTGAGTGTTACCTGTATGCCTGGTTTTGTTGCTGAACATGTATTTACACTGATAATGGCATGGGTGTACTTTAGAACACATGCTCTTCAGCAGTTACTGAAGTAATGTTACCGTTGCCTAGAGAAGTTTTAAGATGTCAGTTAATTTTCTGAAATTTTAAAATTTATAGCATGCAAATTATCTTTAAAAAGATATTCCACTTTTAAGTAACTGTATTTGATTCTTCTCTCTTTCTCTTTCTTCCCCCAGTGCTGTGTAGGTAGTCTCTCATAACACTACAAAAGATATATTTGATTTGCTCTAATTCCCTTCTCTTCTTTTCTCATTTGTACATGAACCACAATAAATATGAACACCTGGCTTGAACTAGTAATGTCACATGTCATTGCTACAGGCAACAGCTTCTCTTTGGATCATACGGATTCTTTCTTTGCTGTTCCAAATAGTGTCTTGAAAGTATTGATTAGTGGACAAAGCACCACTTTGACACTTGCCTCTTTATTGTTGTAAGGAAAGGAAAAATGTTTTCATGCAACTAATTTGTTGGTGAATAGGGGTATTAAATTCTATTTCCTTTGTAGTGAGCTCTTTGTTGTCAGACAAACAGCATCCACACAGAGGAAAATGCTTGTTGGGAAAGAACTTTTATTGAAGATTGGTCTCTAGGGACTTCTAAATAGCAACGACCTGTGCCACCAACTCTCTCAGACCAGTGTTGCACGAAGCTGAAAAAGCGATTTCAGATCTTCAGAAGTAGCCAAGAGACAGAAAGCTCCTTGAGACATAATATGACATTTGCTGGGCTTCTTGGCTCTGCTTCTGCTTTTTTTCCTGATAAGGGACAAAACCCATCACTGGCCTCAGAATGACCAAAGAAATTATTTTTTTGGTCTGTGTTTTATAGGCACCACCAGAGTGGACATGTATTGGAAAGTGTCAAATGGGATTTTGGCATGTTTGAAGTTCAGGAGACCACCTGCCTTTTGTGAGTAGGGTTGTTTCAGAGGAATTCTCTTATTTCAAAGAATTTTGTCAATTTTGCTAAGCATGACTTTGTCAAACAAAAATCTCTGTGTTTATGGTAGTGAGATTTCTTTCAGAGTCAGAAGTGAGGACTGAGAGGGCCTTAGGCTCAAATATACTTACTATACAGCCAGTGCCTGCTGGAATGATCTATAGACATGGATCCCTGAAAGCATCCCCTGGGGAGTATTGGTAACCAGTGATAGTCTTATGGCATCATTCTCCCATTGATCTCTTCAGAAACCTGTCACAATCTGAGTGTCTGGCTGGCTACCAGGTGAATGCGCAAGGGACAGAACATGTAAGACAGAGCTTTTATTAATTATAATTTCAAGAGAAGGATAGAGAGTTTGAGTTTCCTTGATATAAGTTTGAGAATGAATATATCTTTTTAAAGTATTATACTTTTCTCTTAAAATGAGGCAGTCAGGGAATTTTACTTTTGGTAATTTCACTACCAGCAGCTCTCACCTTTCTCCGAGAGAGGACTGTGTTTGCTGCCCAGTGCCACTCTTTGCTCAATAGGAGACACAGACCGTGTCTCTGTGCATTCAGTCTTGTTCAGACAGTGCAAATACATAAGGAAGGATGGAGAGCATATACTGGGTGGCAGTCATGAACTCACTTACCTTGAGTGATGACATCAGCTGCCACCTCTGGCTGAAATTCGTCTTAATACCACTGCCACATCAACTCGTCCCCACCAGATATGTTTAGCGATGCAAACCAGGGAATTATTACCCTTTCTGTGTAGGTGGGATGTTGAAACAGAACAGCTTCAATCAGCTCCACTTTACTTTAAATTCCTCTTCTGGCCGAGTGGAGATGTAGTAGCTCAAGGTCCCTTATCTGTCAGTGGCAAGAGATCAGCATTTTCAGCTGGGGTGCAGCCCACCCAGAATGTGGTTTACCATCTACAAGTACCGTTTTCTTCCCCTTGTGCACAAATGGCCCATGAGTCAAACAGGTTTAAAGGCCTCACTTTCATGTCTAAAACTTTATGGAATGAGCTCAAATCAAAATTATGAAGTTTGTTAGAGACTGTGGCAGATCCAGAAACCAAACTTTAACATCCCCATGTCCCTGTGATGCTGTAATTTATAGACCATTCTTCTTCAATATTTGGCATAATGCTCAGTTCCCCTAAAAAGTGTAAAGAATAACAGAATGACTTAGAAATCAAGATGTCTTGAAATGACATCTGGGCTCTCTGGGTGGGAAAGACAAGGCGGGCTGAAAATGTCAGAAAAATGTATATGTGCAAGAAAAGTGCTATGATCAGCAACAAGGAATTATCACCCCACTATTTGAGTTAGCTTTCCCTCTGCACCCCGTCAGAGTACTAATGAGCATCTCAAATCTCTCTGCGGATGGTCAAGCTGGAATTCACAACATTTTAATACAGCCCATGTTTGGAGAGTTTCGCAAAGAGAGAATTGTTAATGAGTAATCCTTGTCCATTAGGGCACTGAGCCAATGAGCCCAAGCTTTGATTCACTGTGTTATCACTACAGCCTTCTGCTAAACCTAAAAAAAACCAAACCAAAACAAAAATGTTCCTGTGTGAGAATCATTAGGATACCGAACACCAGAACTGTCTTACATCCTGCCATCTGCAGTCGTCCAGAAAAGAACAGTAAGTAATAATTCCTTAAACTGATAGCTCCTGCTGTTGTGTAGTATAAAATCAATTTTTCCACCTGAATTATTTAGTGGATGTTAAAGGATTTTTGACCAGAAAAAAAGTATTTTTCAAGCTCTAGTATTTATTTTATTGAAGAAAAATATCAGGAGAAATAATTTCATCTACAAAACTGTCTCACCAGCAGGAATTCCCCTTGGGAAAAGTGGGAAGGTCATGAAAAATAACAACCGTGTTGAAATTCGTCTCTAGAAAGCTGGGTTCTGTGTGTCACTGGAAAAGAAAGTGCAACTTTGATATTGAGTATTTCCTGCAATAGCATTATCTAGTTAATTATGTGTCTTAGCTTAAAAATTACATTTGTTTATTATTTTTTTTATCCTTTTAGGGACAGACATTATTTTCAATGTGATTAATGGGGGAACAGAGAACAATCCAGAAAGGGGACAGTTTAATGTGATTTTATTATCTTTTTATATTTGTTTAATGTAATTTTTTCTTGGACAGTTTTGTTTGGAGATTCCAGGTGTATCTTCCAAAGTCCAGGACTTTAGCACTTATTTCACATAACTAGCACAAGTAAAAGGGATTTTTAACTTTCAAGTGATTCTGTTTGAATTCATTGCTAGTTTTTAAGAAAATGTCATTTTATTCTGAGTGTTCCTACTAGTCATTTATCTTCAGAAAACTATAATCGTGGTGGAACTCATTTGGCATTTGTTATTTTTATTGCTATTGCTGGTGTTATAGAGAACCTAGAGATCCCAAATTAAACTGGGATTCCATTAGTTTAAACGTGAGTCCAAAAATGGTTAGAAAGGGAGAGTTTGAGGTTTTATCAGGTGAGACATGGAAAAGATGCTGGAGAAAGGAAAAGAGGAATGGTGTTCAGGAGCTCATCCCAGGGACAGTCAGAAGCTGATCGTGCTCTTTGAGTTACTTACCTGCCTACAGAAATGCCATTGAAACTTCTCATAGAGTTTTACTTGTGGCTTAGATACTTGGTTTATCTTCACAACAAAGCTGTAAGAATGCTTTGGTTTCTCTTTTTCTGTGTCCTGTGTTTCTTTGCTGTTCTGATTTTATACTCCTTATTAAGAAGTCTAACAGAAAATTTCAAACACAATAACACGAGTCCTGCCCCTGCTTCTCAAACTTGCTTGTACTGTGGCGTGCATTTTGTATCAGTTGCTGAGTAGTTGCTTGTGGTGCAATGCTTGTCAAAATGACCTAACAGCAATAGGCTAGAAACAGAGAGCACAAATCTTCCTAATGCTTTCATGTCTCTTTGATACACTTTAAAGCAAGCAAGTAAGCAAATCAAATAGCCTCTCAAATAACTGAGGCACTGCATTAAATATTCTACAAAAAGGCTACGAGGCCACATCAAAAGCACGTGAACTACCTGGGAATCTATCTTCCCATTGATGTTAACAGTGTTTAGATTTGGTCATAGGTTAATGATGTTACTGAAATTTCTCTTTGAGCAATAGGCAGTCAGATGTGTACAGAATAGGACAATATTATGGGACAGATGGAGGGAAATGTACCTTAATAATATTAGTGAAAAATTTTGCAAGTGCTTTGATATATCTACTGAGTAGCTGAAACATATTCAATCGTTCTTCTGAAGGGAAACTACACTTAGACTATCATGGAGTTTTTCTGATTATCAAATGTGTTTTATGTTGCTTGAAAGTACAGGGCCATCATGCTTTATTTTCAGTGAGCTCAGTTGATTTATCTTTAGTTATTTTCCTGAGACCTGGCTTTGTTTACACAGAAGCCAGGGAAAGCTTTACTATTGACCACAGCAAGGTTAGAGGTAGTGCACTGATAAGAGTCCACAATAAATCTGAAATCTGCACACCAATGCATATGTGTATACATACATATATTTGTATACTCCAAGGAACACATACCTCCATAAGAAATTGGAATAAACATGTATACATATCCATGCAGTGGATAAAAGATCTTCTTGTGTTATAATATACATGTCAATTTTCTCAATTAAATATAGAATACATAAACAAGCATTGATTGACTGTTCTGAGGTATGTTAAAGGTAACGTAACAAAATTTTACATAATTTGGATCTCTTAACGTGCAATTGATGACAATATTCTCAAGCAGTTGGGCATATATTTTATTTTATACATACTGATCTCTGTTTTTCTTTGCTGTATATTTTTGGCCTATGAAAATAATTTCTAAAGGTCGTGGAGCAAATACATTTATTTTAAAAGTTGAATAAAATAATTGTTTTTAATTTATCCCATGACTCCTATTTTCTCTTGAGGGACTCTAATTTTGGAGAGAAATATTGATTTCCTGTGGAACTATTACCTTTATTTCAGCTTTTAGCTATATGATGCAGGGTTTTTTTGTTACACTTTAGGATGGGGTATCAGTCATGTTGGCTAAGGTAGTCTAGATTCATCTTGATAGCAGTAGCTCCAAAGAAACAGTTCAAATAAGAAGACAAGTGTGGCATAGAAATATCTATGAATATTTACTCATACCAAAGATGCCTACAAATATCAAGAAGTTTTCCAGTGTTGTGTGGTTTGGTGGATAAAGAAATCTGAATTTAGAGACTAGGTTTTTGATTGAGTTCATGCAGATTAACTTATTCTGGAAGCTAAAATGATGTAGCTTTATGTTACCAGTCAAACGAATGCCTCTGACTCTCGCTTTGGAAGGAATACTTCTGCCAAGAGCTTCCATGCACACCCTTTCTCACCCAGCCATGCTGGCAGCACTTTGGGTCCCTCTGTGTCTGCTGGGTGTGCCTATCCCACTGGCCAGACCAATGCTTCTGCTCCATGGGAGTTGCAGCCAGTTGGGACCACAGCTGTTTAACCTCAGCAAGAGTCCGAGAGGATGAGGCTGAGAAGCAGTTAATGACGGAGTACGCTTTGTGGAACCAGCTTTTTGGAAGGCAGTCCACCCCTGAGTCTGTGATGCCTTTTGATATTGCCCCATAGTGACCTGTACTATTTCCCAGAATTGAAAAATGTGTGGAGGAAGAATTGCTTAAATGTTCTATACTGTGTACCCAGTGTAGCTCTGAAAGCTGGAAATCAGTATCTGCTGCTTTTAAATAAGTGTGAAATTAATTCTGTGGATAAATCTAAGACAGGTTAAATAGCTCACAGCAGGCTGGACTCAAGAGCAAATCAAAGCAAAATGTCAATCAGTATTTAATGAAGAGTTTTGTGTTCAGGGAAATTTACAGCAGCAAAGGTAGATGCAATGGAAAATATATTTCCAGCCTTTTAATGGTGATCATGTCTTGTGCCTTGCAGGAATCCCAAGAAGATAGGAGTAATCTCTTCCATGAAATACAGTAAATGGTCTACATCAGCTGAATGTATTAAAGAAAATGAAGTATTAAAAAAGGTGGGAAGTATAAAATCATCATGAACATTTGATTTTAACTGAATCCATCCAGACCAAAATTTATGTGGCAGGAAGAGTAGAGTTACAAAACCTGTATTGTCCTAGAGTATTGTGGGTTATGACAAATGTGTCCTCAAGATTTTTATTATAAACAAGGTAATATTAATAACACCAGGAGTGTTTGTGTATGTGTACATAAAGAATAATAGATTCTAAGAAGTCTATCTTGAGGTTAAAGAGTGACATTATATAATGACATGTTAAAAAATGGAATAGCCTCAAAGAAAAAAATAAGATGTTTATAGACATATCAAAGAGACTGTAAAAGCACAGACACTTTATAAGCATTTAAAAATACAGTTTGCCTGATTTCTTCTTTATTTGCAGCACAAACTAGAAAGATGCAGGATATATACCTTACAAGCTAAGAAGCTATGCATTGAAAGTCTGACCATATACTGACAGTAAGTACTTTTAAATGCATGGCTTCTTGGGACTGTCTTTGAAGTATTTTGATATAACTACCAACATTCCCTAAGAAGATAAATCCTAGGCTCTGCATGAACATATAGAAATTCACCACCCCAATGCTAACATGCTAGATGTTGCAGTGTTAGGTCCTCAAATATGGTCTGAGGAAGCATGAGAAATAGTAACAGTGATGGAACATAGTCTTCACATCTGGTTGCTGGGAGAGCTAATCCTGCAAGGAACTCTAAGGGATGCACTTCCACGGCTGTAAGGAAAATATTGAAGGGCTTGGACATGAGGAGAAGGTGGTAATGGCCTCTCTTCTCTGACCTTCAACAAGGAAATCCAGAGAAATACTCACTAGTCCTCTGAAGCTGCGTCATTTTGATGTTTCTCTTGCCGACCATTATAAGGCTCCTGACTGTGCTGCTGTCTTGTCCCATTCCAGAATTCTTGTAATGGGCTGTAAGCAGAATCTCATCCCAAGGGTTTTTCATAGGCAGCTCATGAGAAAACTGTCAGGAATTGTAGGAACTTTGCAACCACGTGGGCAGCCCCGCCTCTTGAGTCCAGCAGATACCTTCCCTGGCAAATGTGGTAGCAAGGTAGTAAAATAATTGGAAGCAAACGTGGACCTACTGGGTTAGCTGGACTGGTTGCCAAACCCCATCCAAGATACATGGAGTTTTTTTGCTGTTGCAAAACTGTGTTTCTGTGCTAGATTTGAGACTGTGTGTTTACATGTTATTTGCCACAAGAACCCTATCTGGTCTGTGATACAAGTAGCTTTTGACGTTTCTGAGTAAACTGTTTAAATTATCTGTGGTCGGACATTTAAAATGCATCTGTCTAATTAGAGGGCCTTTGTTTATGTTAAGAAAGAACTTAATGAATCCTTAGGGACAAATCTGAATATAATTACAGCGTGTGCTTGCCAGTCTCAGAAGCTACTTCCCAGTCTGCACAGCACTGGGGCCTCCTGCAGCATTCACGTTTTTGTCAGATGACTTCACTTCTGCTTGAGAAACGTGCAGAGCTCTCACTGGGAAGCAGACTGGCCTGTAACTTTCAAAAGCCTTCAGTCAGTGGAAATGCAGTCCCAGGGACAGTCCCATGGGAATAAAACCAAATAAAGAATTAAGGCAATAAAACAAAGCAAAACAACTTTCTGTCAACTTTATGCGGAATGTTGTTGCTGTCTGTATAAGCTCTTGAGAATCTTGTTGTTGGAGCTGTACGTTCTCCTGTTGCTGGTGGTCCTGCCTCAAATGCAATCTGGAGTTGCCACCCACATGAGTCACACCTGGGTTAGGGAGCCTCTCGCATGCCTTGGATGAGGTGCTGTTCTAGGTTCTGCTTGAGTAGAAGACAATGGCAGGTCTCTTGCCTCTATTTTAATAGCCTAGCATTTGGAACTGGATGAAGATGGCCTGGGTAGAGTGCCGCTGTCAACCCTAGGAGAAGAAAGCTGCTCCATCTGACCTGCTAGGAAAGCAGGTCCGTGACTGGGCACAAGCATCTCCCAACCTCCCCTAGTGAGAGTTATGCATTGCGTGAGACCACAGAGGGAGCAAATGGGTGAGCCTAGTTATCAGAGCAAGGCTTTGCTTTCTGTATTTGCCATCATTTGTCTTGTTCAGACAGTAATTACTGAAGGCAAGAAAAAGAGGTGGTCACTGAAGATTAAAGTCGAGTTTCCTGGCTATGTTCTCATCTAACCATAAACTTACACTTTTTCAGGAAGTGGAAGCAATGAAATGATGAAAGAGTGATGAAAAAATAATGCAAATACTTGGTATTCCATGGAAGGGGGGTTGGGAAGCATGCCCTCAGCAGGTCAGGCCAGTGCTTCAGTCTGGGAATATTTGAATAAGTTTGAACACAAACTGCCATTAGTTTAAAATGAACAGCAGAAGGATGGCAAATGAAATATGCCTCAACAAGGAAAAAACAAACAAGCTGGACGCAGCATTTTATTTAAAGGCTGAATTAGGTATCGTAACTTCAAGCTAATGTTTGTTAGAGCAAATATTGAAACAACTTCTTGAATTCTGCCTTATGCTAGGTACGCAAAACTAAGCTATCTTGTTTAAAATATTCTTTTTGCTTTATATGTTTCAGGATATCCTTTCAATCTGTTTTTGAATCAACATATTCCTCCTGAACTGAAGAATAAATGGGATCTGAATTGAATTTAATTGGACATCATCAGCTAGCCACTGCTGATGGATTCCCTCTTGCTGAAGGTCCTCACTTGTTTGGTAAGTCACCAGATTAGGTGGAAATAGCAAGCTGTCCTTTACTCAGAAACCTTGAAGAAAATGCACTGAAATTTCAAGTCAAGGACACATGAGTGACATGTGCCAATCTTCTTGAATCTTCAATACTTATGAAAGGAATAACAACCCATGGATCTATGGTGTTAATGTAATCCTGCACACTACTGATCTCATCACTGCTCGTAGCAGAGCCTGTAGTTTGTTTTTGTAACAAACTACTCTTCTAGTACTGGAAACAAATCAGCAAAAGCAGACCTTTGCATGCAGGCTGTTTGTTGTCTTCATACAAGTCATTTAAATCAAGCTGAGCAGATCTATTTCCAGTTAATGTATAATAAAATTATCCTGCAATGTATTTGCATTGCCATATTATACAAATTTATGAAAGTAATTTCACCTAAATTAAAATCTTTGTCTTAAGACTTTTAAAACCTTATCCTATTAACTTCAGTGCACAAGAAAATTTATAAAGCAGGCTGGAAAATTCTTGCTCCAGGTCCACTGAATTTTTCAAGGCAAGCATGGGTTTGTTAGTGAATGAAAAACTCTTGGTCAATATTTTATAAGCTTGGGGGAGCTGTCTTCTGATATATGTGCTTCTAAGAAAAAGAAAAAGAGGATAATAGATTTTTTAGCATGGAGTGTGGCAGCAGATCGGTCCTTAATTGATAACATGAACCACTGAGGGGCTCACAGATATTGTGAGATATGCAGAATGCTGCAACACTTCATAAGTTTCCAGTCCAAATAAGACCAGAGTTCTTTTTGAGTGCTGGAAAAATTGAAAACATTCCAGTTTCACCTGTCTGAAACAAGAATAGTGGCTGGGATGTGGAAGGACTCTGACACACAGAGCCACTCTGGCTGCAGAGCTCTCTGAAGTCAGGAGCATCTCTGAGTCAGACCACTTCCAGTCTTCTGGTTCCATAGAGCTAAGCTAAAGCACTCTCACTAATGATGAGCAGAACCCATTCCATTATAGTGTGTTACTGGTTTTTATCTCTCTGTGTTGGTGCTGAGTGGGAGAAATATTTTGGAGTTGTTAAAAAAGTATATGCAAATAGTTAAAACTTCCTTGATACCTGTTAATTCTAATGTCAGGTGATGATGTACAAAGAGGAGAATGATATTCAAATCTTCAGTGCCAAATTTTATATCCAGTCATCATTTTAAAACTCCTGCCTAACTGAACTTCTTTGAATTTTTATGATTACCCCCAATATGTACATTTTTCACTAATTATTTCATTATTTTTAAAGACTAATGATCAGGTAGCTTGAAAATACAAGGAAAAATGTTCATGTGTAAAATATTTTTCCTGCGCAGAGAAATCTTACAAATTGTGAGGCCGTCTGAAGAGGGATTGTGTCTCCCATTATAGACATTCAGAGCTTAGCACAATGGAGATTTAATTCAAACCTACATTTCCGTAACAGAAAGAAATAATGTATTAAGGGGTTGATTCAGGGGGCCCATTAGGAAGGAGACATGGGACACCTGCTGTGTTTCACTTAAGCTGACTTTTGTTTCATGGGGTGTCACTCTAATGTGGTGTCTTTTTTGCTTTTAGAGCTGGGAAAAAAGCCCATTAAAAATAATATGCAACTGAGTCCACAGAGAAAGTTACTCACTGTGTAAATATGGTTCTTCTCTTCAAAAGGCTTGTAGGAAATGGTCTTGCCTCTTAATTTTTTATTTGTAAATTATTTACATTTTTTTTTTGACATTCAGTTTTGGCAGCAAGTGACCTGTGAATTCAAGGAAACAGGAAGAAAGCTTTTCTTTCAGATGACCCTTAGAATACACACTTCTCAGGCCGCCTCACACATCACAGCTCACAACAAGTTAAAAATTGCTGGCTTACAAACATTAGCCTTTGTATATATCAGTCTCCTTTTTTCAAAGATACACGCTCTCATTCTGTAAAAAACCCCTTGGAAACGTATTTTCTTTTCATCATCCTTCACTCAGTCTCTGGAGAGAGTGTCTTCAGACCTTCAGAAACAAATCTAATTGCATATCCAAACATTAGCACCAGGGTCAGGTCTTTCAAAAGGAACATTGTCAATTGTGAGTTGCTTGTGCTTTGACTCTCATTGCTGTGGTAATTCCACATACTTAGACTTCTAGTTGTAGTAGGTTTCAGAAGAGCTTAAAGGAAAAGAAAAAAAAAGGTTTTCTATGTTTCAGTAGTTGGAAATTGTATGTTGCTATTTTATAGGTTTTCATTTCTGCAGTTATGAGTCCGTGGATAAAGGGTCTCAAAGTGCAAATGAGGAAGAACCTTTAACATAGTAGAAGCCGTTCCCTTCCACACTGTCTTCCTGGAAAACTGCTTCTCTTTTTCCAAATCCCTAGATCTCTTTACAGAAAATACATCTTTGAAGAAGTAGCCACAACCAAATTCATAAAATGATACAACCTCTATAGTGTCGGCACGCAAGATCCACTTTATCTTTCTTGCAGCTCTGGTTTTCCCAGTGAGGGAAAGGGACACTCGACAATAAGAAAACCCAGAGGTGTGTGGGTCTCCATGGAACCTTTCCCACTGAGATTCTCAATACTATCAGTCAAGCTGTTTTTATTTTGCAAGCCCCACTGGACTGAACAGGGCCAGTTCTGTGACTGGTCCAGTTTCATATACTGAACTAAGGGAAAGTGACACACCTACCAATCTGCATCTTTTAACCTCTGTAATTTCAGACTGAAATCCTGGTCTCTTTTAAAATCTTTGGAAGCTTTGTAGTTCACTTTAGAGCCATGAATTTATTCTGTGGACACTTCTACCATGGCAGACATAGACTGCTCTGAGCTTCTCTCCTTTGCTCCAAATTGACTGTACACAAGCTGTGACCTAGAACACGCTGAGGGGCATTAGCAGGGCATTGAGACAAGCCTTGTTCTAAGGCCTGGCAATGCAGCTGGGACAGCAAGACTGTTGCAAAAAGGTATTTGAGAACATCTTTCAATTATCTTTAGAAGTTCTTCATATTAGGGACAATACATGTTTTAAATACCTATATTTCCATTGCCTTATTTCTTTCAATGTTCATCGCTTGCCCTTTTTCACAAGGGACCGAACTAATTTTCAGACAATAAAAAACTCTTCTTTGAATCTTAAATGTGGAGGGTAAGCTTATATATTTGTATGGCACCTGAATTATGTACAGCATTTGACTCAAACTGTCATTTCCATGATAAGTAGCAGACCTCTAAAGTAATAACTCAATTCTATTTTCTGTGAAAGCCCCTTATTCAGAAGTTATTAATATGCAAGATACAAGGTGTGAAACTTCAGATATCAGAAATATGATTATTTCTAAGAATCTGGAAAGATAATTCAATACTATTATATGCTTAGTTTAAATGAAGACCATTTTTGGACAGCCTGAAAATGTTTTCTTATAATGTGACATTAAAATAAGACAAGAAATGCCACCCTCATTATACATGTCCCTGCTAAGAAAGGAATTTTTGGATGAACAAACACTCTTAAAAGCTGTATTGAAATGGATAAGAAAGAATAAGAAAAAAAGTTACATGAAGCAAAGGGCAAAAGAAAGTAATACATCTAAACTTCTAAATGAAAGAACAACACAATGCAACTAAAAACTGTCATAGGCATAGAACAGTGCCTTAGAGGACCTCGAAAGGCCAACTGCTTTTAGATAAATCTGCATTTGTTTCTGGTTGGATTTTTTTTAATTATTTTTTTTAAAGGTAATAGGGTCAAGTGTCCAAACTGATTAAACAGCTTCAAGATCATAAGATAAGTTAAATAACTGCTTGTATTTAGCACCATCTGGCAGATGATGCAACATCTGGCTTCATCCTTGCAAGAAGATAATTAGGCTCATAACTGTCCCCCAAATCAAAAGGAAACAAACCAACACAAATTAAAACAGAAAATCTCATATGTCTAATGATTATGAAAAGAGCAAAACTAAACAGAGTAGCAATACTACAAAAAAAAAAAAAAAGAAAAATTAACGAGGACAGTTTGAATGGGGCTTTGACTAACCTGTTCAGGGGTGAAGTGTCCCTGCCTGTTGCTGGGAATTTAGAGCTGGATGATCTTTAAGCTGGATGATCTAACCCAAACCATTCTATCCAGTCATACAGATGTGTCCAGTATGGCCAGAGCACTTTGGCCTTTTTTTGAGAAGGCAAATTTTTCAGTGCTTAATATCTGTTAATCCAGCCAGCTAAAGCAGGCTTCCTGTGGTCTTGGGGTGGTTAATCTATTGCACAAAAACAACTGACCTTCTCGAATCGCTATTGACAAAAAATTTTGTTGTAACTAAACCACAATAGGTACGAAATTAGTGGCTAGGCTACTTGGAGGCATCCCATCGAATGGGAACCAAATTTTATCCAGGTAAATCCACACCGGGAACAGACATTGTTCCAGACATTTACAAACAAGTTTCTCTGTAATGAAGTTAATCAGTAAACTATATAACCCCTGGTCTGTGTCACTCCTTTCTAACCTTAAAGAAAGTTCTCACAGTAAAGAAGGCAACAGGATACAAACAAAGCAGAATTGCATAGTCTTTCAGAGGAAAAAGAATAGAAAAAGAGAGGGAAAGGAAGACTGGGCACCTTCAGGAAAGTAGTTTGCTTCAAGAAATGGTCAGACTGAACCCAGCCTGAGGTAGGATATTGTTGTGTTCTTGCTTGGATGTTTTTGCCACCTATTCTTGCACTCTTCCTTGAAATTGTAGGATGCTAGAAGGCTTTTTTAAACCAAGTGATTTTTAAAAGACATGCAAATAATTTGTTTGGAATTAAATCAAGATTTTGTTAATGGCTATGCTGTATTTTCCAAATTACTTAATCTTGAATATTATTATTTCTTTACGTTCCTTCATGAATATCAAAGGAGAGACAGAGGTTTATATTTTAAACTTGCCTAGAATTTTATTCTCTTCAATTAGCTTTATATTAGTGGAACAATAACTTTTACATTATTGATCTCATTGTAGTTTCTGTAATATTCTGCATAAACCCACCCTTATTCTATATATAACCTCAGTATAATTCTGAAAACTGAGAGCATTTGTTTTAATTCTTACAAGGAAAATTACCCTTTGTTTCTAAAATTCAAATATTTTTCAAGTTTTATGTAAAATATTAAGTCTAAACTTTAAAGTAACAAAACCAAAACTCTTCAAGGAGTTTCAGTTGCAAGTGGAAAAAATATTTGTAAAACAATGATCACATCCATGTGAACGTTTCACTTTGTTTTCAGTAAGCTTTCCATATTTCTGTAAAATGTTTTTATTGAAAAACATCTATTTGCAAAACAAAATCTGAAAGATCGGCAGCTGTAAATAACACCACATTTGTGTGCACTTTAAGTAGTCTTTCCTTAAAAATGTAAAAGGTGTGCGTCCAAAAAGAAAAACAGATAAATGTTTCAAAATAGCTAAGTCCACACAAACGTAAAATGTCGGTGTAGTCCACTAAGCTCATTTCTGATTTCACTTTCACTGCTTAAGCTACTGCAACTCCAATGACTTTACTGGGCTGCTTATGCTTTAGTTGCATGAGACAAGTCCACTGCAGACTTCTACTAATATGGGGAAAAGCTTATGTACATTCTGCTTGGCAAGATAAAATTATTTTTGTTTTGTGATAAGAAATTATTTGGTCTAGATTCTCGCCTACAGGTTCAGGTCTACTTAAAACAAACCAAACCAAAACAAAAAAAAAAGCCCCTCAAAACTTTAAGCTAAAGTGGGAAAACCTACATAGTTGCAACCTCATAAGCTTTAAAAATCATACTAAACTCTGAGGACTTCCAGAGTTTTAGCTGTAAATCTGTTTTACGTAAAACAACCCTATGTTCTCTCAGACTCTTTCAACCCTGTTCTATTCTTCCTTTTCCCTTACATTGCTCTGAGCATGGACTCAGTTCAGCTAAATTGTTTAACTGTGTCTGATACAGAAGAGAAAACGTGATATATAGGCTTCCCCCCACACCCCTACACCCCCCCCACCAAAAGTAGCTTCATGCATTAAGACTCATATTTTTGTTTCCTTTGGAAGCAGAGTAGAATTAGTGATGGTGAAGATTTTTCTACATATATCTCTAACCCAATATTATCTCGGGATGTGCTGCAGTGCTTTAGCAGTCCTGAGTTTTTTAAGTAGCATTGGGATTTTTGCTGTGGAAGGAATGTTACCTGCTCTTCTTGCTCTTTCAGAGGCCTAAGCAGTTCAGGATGCTGGTATACACCTTTTATGGAGTTTCCTGTGGATGGCAGAAAGTTAAAAATCAACAGTTTCTTTCCTTTTGGGATTGTCCCACTTTCCTTTAGCAAACTCAATCCACTAAGTAATTACCACCTAGCAAAAGACAGCTCAGGTTTCCAGGGTGAACAGATTCCTTTCCAAAGAGAGACTGAATCATTGTGTACCCCATAGTTAACATCAGTTTTTGTACCTGAAGTACCTTGACCAGTCTTAATGAGCATCAGTTGCAAGAAATGGTAAATATAATTCAAGACCCACCCACTCACTAAACCTATACCAGACATCAAATCATTGTTGTTCTCACCCTTTACTTGTTTTGTCACCACTGTGACTGGCGGATATCAGTGACAGTTTGCATTTGATGCATGAAGCTGTAATGTCATTTTCAGACTCTTTCATAGAGCCCCAGGTGCCCTCTGTATGTCTGTATTGTTTGTTTGAATGTCCTAAACTTGGGTTTGGGGAGTGCCTTCTGCTACTCTGCTTCTGCCAGTATAGTAATTGGAGCCCTGGCCTCTTCCAAGTGCAACTGTAATTAAACTAATTGTTGGTAATAGATGGCACCATTACTCATATTCCTTTTGTGTCACAGTTTCCCAGACATACATCTTGCTGCTTATTCTGAAACTGGAATCTCAACATTTGCTATTGGCAATGTGCTGTGGGTAATACAGTGACCACACAAATCCAAAATACTTGCATGGCTTCTGCAGCATGATAAAGTAGGAAGGGCAGAAGATTGCAGAGCAAGAGCCTATGAGACCTTGAAAGTGAAAAAGCAGGTGAAATAAAAAGGTCAGTTTCTGGCACTGACTGAAGTGAGACAAAGGAGAGGGAAGGATCCCCTACACTAGATCTTAATTATTTTTGTAGTTAAAGATGTTCCCTCTTCTTAACTGTTAGCATGTCTTCATTGTTTCTGATTCCCCAGAAGTGAAGGACACTTGCCTGGGACCAGTTTAATGTCAGCAAAAATGTATTGGAGTTCTTCTGAAGCACTGTTAAGTGATGGTAACCAATGAATATTAATCTAAGATTTCCTTGTAAATATTGCTCTTGACTCAAATGAAAGTGGACTGGTCATCTTCCTGGAAATATGCACTTCTTCTCTCAGACTCTTCTTGGAACTATTAAAGGAATTGAGTCAGTGGTTTTATGAAACAGCAAGATGTGGCTCTCTCCAACAGAAAATATGAAGTAGTTTGCAAATAACTTTTAAATTCTGCTTTTCAGCTGTTTGATGTGAGCTTGATTTTAACTACACCATGCAGGGACTGCTAGATATTATTGTACCTGCAGTACAGAAAATAAAAAAAAGAGACTTGAGTTGTTTGCAATTTTAAACAAGCAATTTAATGAACAAAGCTAAGGTAGCCCCCAGACACTGTGCTGATCCTTGCAGGAAAGGTTGCCACTCCTTTTACCACTATCAGGTCTGTTGGCTCAGAGGTGACTAATGCTGGCTCACAGAGCTACTTCCCATGAGGATTGCACTACTTCACTGAATGGCACAGCCTTGTAGGGGCTGTGGACCAGGCTGCAGGGGCTGGCTGGCTGCTGGAAGCTGGATGGTGAGAAGGTTGCATTTCACCACTTACGTTAGGAATACCTTCCCTGTTCCTTCATGGTAATTTGACTTCCATTTTTCAGGCCCTTCTTGAAGATTTATTTCAAGTTTTCAGTCTTCTAATTAAGCCTCACCTTTGTAATTTTTTCCGTAGTGCAGTTTTCCTGTCAGGATGTATTCATTCTGAATTAAATAGAGATTAATATGATGTTTGAGTCTTGATCTAGCTTTCACCAATGCCATAGAATTTTTGGCATTTGTTCGGATTTCTTCTATCCTTCTGTAAGACTTAATAAGGGTTGCTAGCTTCTCTGGAGTGGGGGTTGCTCTTTCTTGTAAACTGAACAATTATATGATTACCTGCACAATATCTTTCAAGACTTTTTTTGTGTCAGTGCTAGTTCCGGACATTTTCACCAATGATAGAGTAGTGGCTGAAAATGACTAAGTTATTTTTAAAACATCTTGCAATGTATTTGTATAGCAAGTCTGAGCTCAGATAATGCAATCTTTATATTTGTGCCTGGTTTTTGAGATAGATTCCTGGAAGTAGAAACTCCTCTGGTTGCTACAGTTTCATGGTAGTGATAGAAATTGGTTTTGCATTATTATTTTCCAGGTGTCCTTTCAGAACCAATGAGTTCTCCAGTGCAAGAGGCAGATGTGTCACCTTATGCACAGTACAACAGTGTCCCATTTCCTCAAGTCCAGCCTCAGATTTCATCGCAGCCCTATTACTCCAACCTAGGCTTCTACCCTCCACAGCATGAGGAATGGTATTCCCCCGGGATGTACGAACTCAGGAGGTTACCCTCGGAGACCTTTTTCACAAGGGAGACAGAGATAACGGATATCCCTGCAGCCAAAAAGCCCAGACTGGGTCACTCTACAGGAAGAGTGAAAGGAGAAGAGCTCTGTGTGGTCTGCGGTGACAAAGCCTCTGGGTACCACTACAATGCCCTTACTTGTGAAGGATGCAAAGGTAGGATGAAATCAATTACAGAATGCAATTCAGCTAATAAGCACAGTGGTTTCTGAGGGTTTTTTTTTTCACTTTCTTATTTATGTTATCCAAATCATTAAGCATTTTACACATCTGCATTTGGATCTTGTGTACCCTATTCCGTATTTTCCCAAAGACAGATTAGCAGTGTCTTCTACCAATGTCTTGTCATTATACAGTACAGTAGGCCAATCAATACCTCTTGGTAAACTGAAAAAAATCTTCTTTGTGGAGCCTGGCAGCCTGGCTCTGCTGTCTGTGAAGGCTGCTCATGCCATTCTCTGCCTGTGGAAGGAACCACATCCATGGAGGCCTCTGGGAGTTCAGTGGTAGGCTGCCCTAGGAAGGAGCTGTAAAACTAGCCCTGGTGCCTCCTGTAGTGTGCACTGAAAGGAAGTGAAAGCTGTCAGCCCCTACCTGCAGCCCCCAGCTCCCAAAGGATATGGCGGGTGTCTTTATGTTTGTGAAATGAGAGGATTTCTAGTTCTAGACTTTCTTCTAGGGATAGCTCCAATCTCCAGGGAGAGAGCTTCTTCAGGAAGCAGGTCGGTATCCATAGGATTCACATCTTGCCTCTTAGGAGAACAGTATTCACATGTTGGTTTCAGGATAAGCGGGATATAGAAAATCATTGCCATTATTGGAAAAATGATTGCCAGATATTTTAGCAGAGAGGGACAAAAGGTTATGCCAACTATTATACCTGAAGACAGTTGTTCTGTGACAGGACTGAGGTACACACTACAGCCAGAAAAGTAGTGCCCCAGGTTTTCATTCTGTTCCGTGGATAATTTCATTATAATTTCTGTTCTATGGATAAAGGCTAAAGCATGGACACTACTGAAGCACTAAAATATCTTAAGGTGGAATTCACTGTCACAGAGAGCAGACTTTGAACTAATTTCAAGCTTTTGCTTTATCTATCACAAAATCATTTGTGAGGAAACAACAGACCACAGTAGACAACCACTCTAAACATGAATACAGTCAAGGGTCACATAATTTATCTCAGTAATTCCAATAAAGAAGAGATTAGTTTCTTTCTGATGGCCATGTGAATAGTCTCCAAGTCAAAAACTATGAATTAACTCATATGAATGCTATCACTGTAAACCAGATTAAACTCAATTTTGATGTGAAGATTCCAAGTAATGATACATTTATTCTGACAGTAAGATATTCCTACTGTTTATTAACTTCATTATTAAATGTCTTAGCAACTTTCCAAAGACTTAAAATTACAAACATTGAAATCTGTAAAGAATGTTTCTAGGTGAGAGGTTAAAACCACCAGGAAAATATTCAGCCTAAAACCCATGCTGAAAGGAGATATGCATCCACCTCCCTACTGATTCAGTTTGAATCACTCTCTGTAACCATAATTTTACTGCTTTATTGGGATAATCTATTTTATGTTTTTGCTCTGTTTCATGACTGTAACATCATTTGCAAAGAACAGTACACTTGATCAAAGACAGTAAAAGTTGAAATATTTAAAGATAGTGCATTCTGTTTCTACAATAAACTTTAGAGGTGATTAAAGTACTAGCTGATTCAGTAAAATGATGTGCTGAGGACAGTAATTCTGTTTGACAAGATGAAGCAGATACTGTGTTTTCTAGACCTCTATTATTGTGTATCTGTGGAATTTTTCACATGGGTATACATTACCTTCAAAACATGGGGACCAAAATTAAGCTCGGTACTTTAGTTGTTCTCTTATCAGTGCAGTAGAAGAACTACCTCACACGTCTGTGTCTCACACCCAACTATGAGATTAGCCCTTCTTTTTGGCAACAAGACTGTAAATTCATGCTCAGTGTGTGTCCAAAGTAGTATGCAGATCCCTTTCTGCCAGCCTGGTGTTCAACTTGCAACATCCCTGCTCTATTGATGCTGTGGATGTTCTTATTCAAAGGGAGAAGCTTTGCACATATTTTTATGGGATTCAATTCTCTGTGATCAATATGTTAATTTAAAAAAAAAAAGAATAATTCTTGAGTAATAGATTCAGCAACATCTTCCATTCTTTTTGGTTTGTTTTTTTCTTGGGCAGAAGGAACAATATTAAGATCTTATTTATTGTCCCTTACGAGAATATTCATCTGAAGATACTGGTGGGAGTATACACTGCTATATATATATTTTTAATACATTACTATCCATTAACAAATATGTATGAACTATTTCATTAATATTTTACAAAACATTTACAGTACACTCTGCTTAAACCTGCTACTGTAAAGGCCATTTCTGAGACAACCTTTGCAGACAAACATCAAAGATGTTCTGGTATACCCTAAGCCTGTATAGTGACACTGGGTTTTAAGGGTCATTTCCAGATGTTACAGAACAAGTGTGACGTAGTGTTGTGCTTGTTTAATAAAGCCACAGAATAAGTTCTGCTGAAAGAAGAGGTCCTCATCTTTAAGGTCCCTTCCACCCCAAACCGTTCTAAGACTCTCTGAAAAGCTAATTGTGCATCCCCTCACTGCAGACACACAGCATGAGTTTTTGCAGTATTCAAATCACTCCTGTACTGCTTGATGTCTCCTACACCAGACTTAGAATTCTTCTTGCAAAGAAGGGTCCTGCTTTAATCTTCTCCTCACTAACACCCACCATGTGGGCATGGGGGGAAGGAATGCCGGAAGATGTCTCCATAGTCTGACAGAGCAGAGCAGGAGCTTTGTTAGCAATTATGAGCTTCAAAAACTTTTAAATTTAAAACTGATCAGGCTGGCAAACAGAGGTATTTCCAAAGCTTTCATCTACACTTTTTACAGCTGTCCTCTTTCAACTTTCATAATTTCCATAAGAAAAAAACAGCATCAGTAACATTGGAGCAGCTCTACCATAATTAATCATATTCATGATTATCTAAGAGAACAAAGAAAATTCAACGTTTCCAGCCAACGTGAGCTTCTTGTAATTTGGCGAGATCAGATAAAAGTTAGACTGTGCCAGAAAAACCTTCATCTTTTGGGGTTACTAACTCTTTATTAGTTTAACATATGCCATTTCTTCTTTTTAAATTTTAGTAAAATTCCTGCTATAGAAAATCACACATTAAGTATTTCAGGCAGTTTAAATTCATTTTTAATTAGTAGTGAATGATAAATGCATTTAATTTTCATTCATACCAAAAGCTAATTTCAAAATTAATTATGAAGAAGTCTTTTCAAGAAGACAATGATTTGAGTCACTTCATAATAAAACTGAAACAAGAGTAGCGTTAAAACTACTTTTTGCCAAAAAAATTATTTCATTTTTAATTTCACATAATGCCACTTTTTCAAAACCTTGCATGTCTCAAAACATTTGCTTACTAAAGCTCTTTTTCTTTGTTCCCCCATGAAGAAGCAAATGCACACCTTGTGGATAGGCTGAGTTACAAAGTCATTGATTGGTCTTAGAATGTCATAAACACTCATGCAGAGCTTTTCAATATTGACTGCTAATTAATGTGCTATAAATTGCAGGATTTAAAGTTAACAAAATTCATAAATGATATAGAGCGGATGCAGTTGCCTTTAACTGACAGTGAAAACCTACAGCTTAAATCCAGGCCTTTTTCTCCCTTCCCTGACCAGTAAATGGTAATGTATTAAAGCCATGTGAATGATGAATAAAAATAATGCCTGGGGCTGTGGGAGTTCTAAGTAATCTGCATTTCAAAAGCGACTGATGCCAGTCAACTGTGTTTATTTGAAAAGCAGCCAATAAAATAGACAGCATGGAAGATTTCAAGCAGGAATTATTGCAGATTTGGAGAAATGCCAGATTTTTTGTGACCAGGTAGTGGAATTGTTTTGCTGGTTGCTACACACTGGTGCTTGGAAAAGATTATACAGCCATATAAACATGGATCAAATTTGGGAAATTGTCATCTGACAATGGCAAAATCATCATGTTGTCTGTTATCTTGCTTAGATTCAGTGGGATGGTACCTTAGCTGTATGCATTCTGCAAGCACACAGACAAATCCTTCAGGTTCACATTCGAATTTGCTCTGTGATTCGAATATGGGAGATTGGGACTTACCTAGTGCCAGTCTTAGTGCATCAAAGTGCCATGTTGGAAAATGGTGAGTTTATTGTTCCAGTCAGTGGTGGTGATAAGAAAGCAAAAGGTTTTTGAACAGCTCTGGTTAATGTAAATTTACACAGAGCTCTAGTTTGAAGGACGGTATAAATCACTGTGCCAGCAGACGCTCCCAGGATTTTATTTCAGAAACCTGTACTCATATGGGAAGAAAACTGATTTTCTCTGTATCTGATGCTAAATAGTCTCTGCCACATGAAGGACAATGCAAAACGATTGTGATGGTACAGTGAGTCACACTAAAAGTTCATGACACTTTAACGGCAAAGGCTGCCTGTGCAGGTGAAATTGGGTGACAGCTTAACTCATCAAGTGGACAATATTTAGTGAATAAGGCTGGAGTATCTTGTAAACAGGGGAGGAGGCCACATATACATTTGACAGATACAATGCAGCTTCCTTATTAAACTTGAGGGTGGGTGAGCAGACCAGTATGTGGAGCTTCTCTTACTCCCAGGAACTGGGGGACGGGTGATGAGTTACTCAACTCTCTTCTTGCATATTCTGTACCTCAAGAGACTTAACAAACTCAGGGTTTTTTTTCACTGACTATTTGTATCGTATCACCCTATGACTCTAGGGTTGGTGCTCAGCCTGTTCCTGGCAGGCTTCAGATTTGGGTCTGAGTTTTCATAATACTCACAATTCCAGGACCTTACTTTGCGCTAATGTCTAATGTTTGGGCCCATTATTTATTGTGTTAATTTATTAAATTATATAACTTTGATACTGTTGTCAATACAAATATCAAGAGTGCAGTCATCCAAACACTGAAAGTAACTTGTGGTGTGGCAGAACACGTCATTCAGAAAATCCAGTGCAGATGGAGTTGGCTTTCAAGCTGATGACTTTGTTTCTTGGAGTGTTTTCTTTCATCTATGTCATTTCTATGTTGTGCAGGATTCTTCAGAAGAAGTATCACAAAAAATGCAGTATACAAGTGTAAAAATGGAGGCAACTGCGAGATGGACATGTACATGAGGAGAAAATGCCAGGAGTGCCGTCTAAGGAAATGCAAGCAAATGGGCATGTTGGCTGAATGTATGTATACAGGTATTTGCATCATATAGTCAGAGTGTGCATCAAATACTGTATTTGCTTAATTGCTCTGGTTTTATTAATGAAGTTATAAAATAAGTCATTTGGCAAGTGAAAGGTGTGTTAAAGTTGATGCTGCACCTGTGCATCAAATCCTGTTGAAAAAGACAAATGCACTTAAAAGCAATGGGATTTTGTTGGTATTCTGGGGTGCAAGGGTGTAGGAGCTGTGCAAATGGTGAAGGAGGGGCTGTCCTGCACTAGACCACATGTATCAGTCTGCTTGAGTGAGAAGGAAAAGCAGTCGGGAAGCAAGTCTCCCCACTCCTGGGAGACTCCCCAGGAGTGAAGAGTTTGCAGTGTTGGGGAAGCCAGAGCAGGAAAGTCCTAGCACTTTTCTTCCCTACTTTTTCTGGGGCTCTCCCTGTCAATTTCTTCCTAGCCAGGTCCGAATTTTGGCATACAAACAATGCCGTTTTCAAGAAAACAGAAGGAGTACTGCTAGCAGGAAGTTTCTGTGGACTTGCCAAGTATACGGTTCCCAGACCTCACCCAGCAATCAGGCAAAGCCTGCTAAGGGCTAACCCTTTTTTATAGTCTCATTAGCTTTTCTCATGACACTGTAGATTTTCCTGCCTTGCATATAGGCACATAGGTAGAACTGCCTCCAGAAATTAACCTGATGTATTTTAATGATGTTTCATATTAAAGTAAATATTCAGACTGACAGTTTATAAACTTTATTGAGCTTCAAACTGGATAACAGAGAACAACAGGCATATTGGAGTGCAACTCTGAACACATTTAAAGCTCCTTTTTGAGTTATTACACTATTTTTGCAATCTTGTTCCTGAAAACAGTCTGTAAACATCTGCTCTTCTGCCTTCCATGAATAGGGCTGCAATTTATTTTTCTTGATGGCTCCAATCACTTTAGCGTACACGTATGTGTGAAACCAATTTAGGTTCATACAGGAAATTAATCTACTTGGAATTTTTAATATATTTCTATCCTTCAATCTGATCAGAAGATGCTATATTAACTGGTGGTTATGTGAGAAACAATAAGCTCCATCAATATTTGGAAGGTGTTGCCAGCATAATGTAATTAATCTTTCATTCTGCAAATTGAACAGGCCGCAAAGATCCTGAGATATGACATATTCTCGTGCAATACATAAATATATGAGCAGACACCACTGTGATGGCAGAACTCAATGTGTTCTGCAGTGTCAGAGGAAAATAACTCCCCTGTGGAGCTGATCCCTGATCCATTGTTCCAAAATTTTCAGGGTTCAAAATAACGTGAGTCATTCAGCGAGACAAAAGAAACAACCCGTGGCTGAAATAAAACAGGTCAGCGTAAATAATACTGACTGGGACCACATGAAACTTTTATTCTGGCCTATCATTTTCAGAAACTGACTTATGTGAAATAAAAGCCAGTGACTGCCACTGCCACCCGACTCTCTCTCGGCAATGGAAACACGGGGTATCTTGTGTTGCTCATGACTTAACCATAAGCATGCTCTAATGCACTGCAATGAGGATGTTTGGCAAGGCACTATTTAATGGCTTTTAAGTAGAGGTGTGCTGTATAATTGCTCTTAGTTCAAGGCAATCCAGGACAGTAAAACATGAAACTTCTAATAGTATAGAGCATTTATGTGAAAAAATTATGACTAGGAAATAAAAGGTTACCTTGAACTTTGTTTTACTTGCGCGTTTTGTAGGATGGTAATCACAAGTTCTGTGGATTCTTTTTTCCGTCTGAACAAGGAGGTAAAGTACTATAAATATTTATGGCACAGCTACTCAACAATCCTACTCCTGCCCTTTATACACAAAGTCCAGACTAAAATTACTGCCCATCAGTTTCAGCAATTTGTTGTCATTCTGATCTAAACTGCAGGTTTCTTGGGTGAAATGTCTACCTAGGGAAGACCCAGGTTTTGCCACTCTTCCTGGAATTTAATATCCATTGAAACCTAGATATCTCTGGGGTAAAAAGTAAAGCCCTATCTCACACATGAGTTTTTCGACTGACTTAAATGGAACCAGAATAACATGCCAAGGTAATAGTAGCAGGAAACATGAGAAAAATCTGTCTTAATGCTTAACGCAAATGTAAAGCAAATTTTCTCCAGGAAGGCAGTAGACTAGATCCTAAGCTGGTGGAAAACAGCACAAGCCCATTAACGCTACCAAAGGATGCCCTGAATAATTTAGAAAAAGAAATCTATGGTGCTGTACGGCACCACAAATTACATGGCTTGATACCAATTATTATCTCCATCGTTCCTATTCCCTTCTTTCAAGGTATTATTTGCAGGTCTTATTTTAATAATGTAAATTTCCTCTTCTCTCAGCAGTTCAGGTAGGTTATTTTATATAGGGCTTAAACAGGAAATTAAAAACATTCACAACGCAATTCACTGTTTTCATGGTATCTTCCTCCATATCATATACTCACTGAATGAGCTTCTTTTCCTGCTCTGCATTTTCAAAGGTGAAGAATGAGAAGGATCCTTGAAAGAAGCAAAGAAAGAAAGAAAGTCACAAGCTGATAGGTTTATTTTTAGATGAATACTTAGCTGTTTACTTGTTCATTGTTCCTTCTGACTGTCTCCCACAGGTTATATAGGGTACCTATTGTCCCTTTCTTTTGTTAGCACAAGTGAATTGATAATTTTTACGGCATTCACACAAAGATGCCCCCTGGCTCAAGGTACTGAAATGTAGCCTAGAACAAAAAAACAAAAAACAACAACACCCCAAATGCACAAATCAGAAACCACGACTGCAAAAATCTTTTCATTAGGGCAAGTGAAACCCTACAGTAAATCCAGGGTTTTATATAGTCCTCTAATACAATGAAAAGCAATATAGCAAGACCAGCTGGGTAACATTTTAAATAAATGCATTTTAAAGGTACATTTGCCTGCCTGAGTTACTTCTTAGTCTTCATATTTAGCTGTTGGTCTATCTGTATAATGACACAGCAGTGGCTAAAGCCCTGGAGTCCACTCTTCTGAGTGGCCCTTCTGTCTGAAGATTCTGCACAACAGACAATAATATTGCTTAAACATTATTGAAAACATCCAATGCCCTTTGTGTAAGAACAGATTCACCTGGATTACTGTTTTCGATCAGATGAGGAACACTTTTGATGACAGTCTTCCAATTGTTCCTATTTATTTCACTTTTGTTCAGGTCTTGGAGCACAGGAAGGGTTTTGATTTTTGTTGGGTTTTTTTTTTGTTGTTGTTTTTTTTTTTAATAAAACTAAATCAAAGGCACAATCCAGCACACTCCCATTGACTAATGGGTTTTCTGTCTGTAAGGACAGATTAGAGCTGGTCCAAAGCAAGACCCCTGACATGCTCATTGCGTAGATGCTGGGTCACCAGAAACAACTCTTTTGCTCTGCAGATGAGCTCCATCTGGGCTAGACTACTCATTAGTGTGTACCTAGCAAGCCTCATTAGACTCACATCTAAAGATAATGACGTGTTCAGGAAATGATCTGCACAGGTAAATGGGTTTGTTAGTGTAAAGGGCATTCACAGGTATGCTTATGTACCCGAGGCATATTTAAACCAAATTGTGTTGTGTTGGATTACGTGTTCTAGGTCTGTTAACAGAGATACAGTGCAAGTCAAAAAGGCTACGGAAAAATGTGAAGCAGCTCCCAGATCAGGCAGTCAGTGAAGATAATGATGGCCATGATGTGAAACAAGTAACATCTACAACTAAAATGTATAGGGTAAGAGAATTCTTGTAACAGTCTGTGCAGTACTGGTGATTTTTGTTAAATGTGTCTAGTACAGTGAATATAAAGCATTGCAAACTCTCTGGAGCTGTCTGTATTAATTAAAACTCCGTCTTCCACCAAACCAAGGAAGTATCATGAGTATAGAAGTGGTTCTGATATTTTTAGTCGAAACTCTATGTATGCTGTAAAGTATCTATAAAGTTCATACAGTATTTTTTCTGTGGTATATATATCAGGCATATATCACATATGGTAATATGTGATAATAAAGCTTGAACATATTTCCTTATTTCTAATAATTAACTACATAAACCCATGCAGTTTAAAAGCATTGTACAGTTCTCTTCTGTACACTTCCATAAAAATCTCAGTGGCAAACAAACCTCTTATCTGCTAGGTTTCCAAGTGTGAAAAATGGAGGTATGGTTTTTGCCTAAAGCAGGAGATGCTAGATCATTTCTATGACTGCATTTCTATGGCTGCATTTCATGATGGGCTTTTTTTTTCTTTTTTTTTTTTTTTTTTGCCAGTATAGGAGAAAGTAGAGTTTACTCCAGAACAGCAGAACCTTCTTGATTATATCATGGATTCATACAGTAAGCAACAAATACCACAGGAGGTGTCAAAAAAACTAGTAAGTATATTGGTGAATTAATTTTTGAGATGCAGATAATGAAGCTGAGGACTACACTGCAAAAAGTATTTGTAGCCAGCATGAGCAGGTGTAGTAAGTAGCAGAGCAAACCATGGGTAAAAGCTTACAGTTAAAGCATGCTGCAAGCAGGGCAGAATTTCTCCCATTCCATCAATACTTAAACCACACCTTTATCAAACTCCAATGTTTGATAAAGAAAAAGCTTTCAACTCTAGAATAACATCTTTGTTGATTGCAGCTTTGTTTTTTGCATTGTCAGTATAGGCAGTGATTTGAGTTTGACTTGCAGTCAAGCTTCCTTTCTATAAAGACGCCAGCCTGGAAGGTTGAAAATATTTAATTTTTTTCAATGCAAATTCCAGCACTTTCCAGGTTTAGATTTCTGTTTCATCCTTTCTTCTTTCCTTTTCCTCTATACCTTTTAGACATTCCATTTTCCTTTAAGAACTCCCAGTTTTCATTGTAGGATGATAAAAAGCTGGGAAACAGGGAGAAGAGGAAAAAAGGGTTTAAAAGAGATACATTTTTTTTATAAAACTGTAATGTTCCATCTTAAAAAAACCTCAAAAACCAAACCAAACTTAAACCCAAAACAACTGTAGAAATTCATTTTCCAAGTCAAGCGTGTTGAAAATTAAAACAAAGAGGGGGAGGATTGAATAAGCTTTAATTAATTTGTGGAACTTCTGTGGGAGACTGAGGAGGTCAAAACAAAAAACATATTGTTAAAAGAAATAGACAAATTCATCTATAACAAGGGTTTTGGTTAAATATGGTAGACATAGAACTTCTAGTTCAGTAAGTGCCTAAATCATTGCTAGACATGACACTGACATATTCCAGAGAAAAAGACACTGTCTACTTCTTTTGCTTCTCACATTGCCTTCCAAAAATATTTGGTTTTGGAGACAAAATACAGTTTTAGATGGAACTCTTGCATGGTCCTGTCTAATTGTTCTTATATTTTATGTTTTTAAATGTGAAATGCCAGTGAAAATTACAAGATTTTTGTTTGTTTGTTTGTTTTTTAACAGTTAAATGAAGAATTCAGTGCTGAAGGAAATTTTCTGATTTTAACAGAAATGGCTACCAGTCATGTGCAGGTTCTTGTGGAATTCACTAAAAAACTACCAGGTATATCCAGTGTGTTTGGGCAAATTTTGCTATATCACAAAGTTTACATGCCTTGCAGTTGCCATTTGGCAATTGTGTATATTTTGAACATTACATGAAAATGCCTCCTGCTTCTACTCATTATTCAGACACTGTCTAAAGAAAAGGTGCTTTGTGCTCAGAAGAATAATATGCTGAATAATTCAAATGCTGCCTCTCTGAGATGTGGCATTCTTTGCTTATTGACAAACAAAATGCTCAGAGGAGGGATTGTGTTTCTAGAGATATTTTATTTTCATATATTGCTGCAATGCCAAATAGTCTGTCTCTAATTACTACTAACACTTGCCACACTCTGCTTCATGCTCTTTGCTGCCTTTCTAGCAATGCCTCTAGGTCATAACATCCACTGAACTGTGAGTCTGACGTGAGAACTTCCCCTCATAGGTGGCACCAATATTTATGGTCCTTGCACTGTGTGTTATTGATAAGCACTGAAAATCTGAGTTTATCATTAGTACTTTTTTAACTTCCAAGTTGATGTTACTTCAGTACTGAACACCAGGCATGGTAGAGATTCCCTTTAATTAAGGAAGGTGTATTTTAACACTTACCTGTACAAAATCGTGATTTTCCTGGTCCTTCCTCTATGTCTCACAGGCTTGCTTTAAAGCCTAGTACTGCAGTTGTAACTATATTTTTTAATGTTAACCGGGATACTGGCTTGCAGGAAATGAAGAAGGCAGGAGATTTGTAATTGCCAGTGAAATGCATGCTTAAAACACAACAGGAAGGCCCTATGTAAAATAATATATTAGTCCAAAGGCAAGGTGGAATATTTAAAATTAGCCACTTCAAATGCTGATTTTTGCCATCACAGCATGGAAAGGACTGAAAGCAGCATGGCAGTGGGAAAGGCGTATAGAGAGCTCTGGTGGAAACATGACAGAAGATATTAGGCAGCAGGATCAGGCTAGACAAAGTTCTATTGATTATGTTACGCCACTAGATTTCATTTATCGTGTTCCTCTAAAAGTACCATGAACACTGAAGCATGTGTAATCCTCATAAAATTTGATGATGATCAAATCTGTGTCATTTTCTAGAATCTGGCTTTCAATTTATGCAGCACTTGGCAACCCTACTGACACCAACATCTAGATTACACAGACGTGTGACGCTTCATGTGCGAGAATTTCAGGACAGAAAGAAGTGGAAACTTTTACCATGGCTGTCTGACTTATCTCTAATGTCTCCCCAGGCTTCCAAACCCTCGATCATGAAGACCAGATTGCTTTGCTGAAGGGCTCAGCAGTAGAAGCCATGTTCCTGCGTTCAGCTGAGATCTTCAGTAGGAAACTTCCCACGGGACATACAGTCCTTTTAGAAGAAAGAATTCGCAATAGTGGTAAGTATCTTGTTTAATGAGGGAAAAACAAACCACACCATTACAATTCTCTGTCAAGAAGCTAGTAAAATTGTTTATTAGCACTGACACAGATTTATCTGAACATTGTCCTTTATGTTAACTAGAACAAATCTAACTCAACCTTGAGTCTAAAGCTCATAAGGTAAAGGTTTCCTTTTAAATACATTGCAAGTATTATGAATCATACTATGTCAAATAAACCCAGTACGTGTCTCCAGTGATAGGCATGAAAGAATGATGAAGAAGAAACATCACCATTTCAAATTGTTCACATAAAGTATTGGTATTTATACTTTCAAAAGTAATCACTATGAGAAGGAAAGAAAAAATTATTTTATGATATTACTGGAGATGACTGAAGGGAACCACGTATTCTTAGGGTCATTTTGGTAAAATTAAATGACACTGTGCAAGGTGCATAGAAGAATTATAAACATGGCATGTTCTGAGTATGTTTTCTGCTTCATAAGGTCCGTCAAGGCTCAGTGACTCTGATAAATTCCACTGGTTCTGGAAATAAATCCTAATAATTATGAAAAGCCAAATAGTTCTAGATATTGTTTGTTTCTTAAAGCAGGCCAAGTTGTGTTTTGCCTTATTAAGCATTCTTTGTACTCCACCAATGCAATATTGGATGTTTTACCTTTTTCTGTGTTGTTCAGCAAGCTTTATCCAACCCTCACCTACCTATCATTGAACATAAAAATGACAGAATCACAGAATATGCCAACAATTCTGAATCAGAGAGTCAGCCTAAAGATTCTGGCTTCTGACTTTCCTTTTTAAGGGTCAGAGAAGAGACAGAAGAACATGTAACCTCGGTACTAGTCATGGAAATGGGCTTGAATTCAGTTCTGGAGCTCTGAATCAGAAAGTACTACTTACGTATGCAAAATTAAACCAAAACTTACATATTTGAAACACTGAAAAGGAGTTAGAAAACTTGAGAATAATTCACTTGCTGAAGGAATGTATTTATTTTGGCTTAGCACACTCATTTCTATGTTAATATTTAGTAGGTGTTTTTGTATTTCCTTCATTGATTGATTACAAGGGGGTGTTGTTTGATTGACTGGAAATTATGACTTCCAGAGTGATATGAAATAGCTTTTTGTCCAGGTTCTGCAGGCAAAGAAATATGCCAGCAAGGCCAGAGATTTTTTTATTGGATTATAACCTACATTTTTGATAAAAATAGGTCTTAGAGAAATGAATCCATATGGCTACATGATTACTGCAAGTTTCTCTAATCTATACAGTGAGTATCAACATTCTTGTTCAAGATATCAACTGTTCATAAAAAACCCCACAAAACAGAAACAGAGGAAATACTTTAATCTACACCATTACATAAGCCATTCTATCATACCAATACTTTTTCCTTAGTCATATTTTTGAAATATTCTGTTAATTCACTGCAACTACTGAATCCAGATAAGATGCAATATTATTTTTTGCAAGTTTGTACTAGACTTAAGGATAACACTTCACATCATAACACAGCTAGCTGTATTCTGCATTAGTATTATTTACCTGTCATGAAGCAGATTGAAAAAATAACATTTTGTGTAGAAGAACATTTCAAGACAAATAACAATTTCAAAGGTGGTATTTTCATTCTAAAGGAAGATTTCCTGTGACAGTAAACAACAAAAGCAGCTTGTAAATCTTGGCATTTGTGGCACTGTTAATTGAATTGCTGCTACTGAACCCATTTAAATAAATAAAACTTAAAAATCGTTTTTAAATACCTACTACTGAAATAGTTTATCTTTGTGGCTTAAATAGTCATCGTTTTCAGGTGTCACAAGATTAAACAAAATGAAAGGAAGGCATCCAAATTCTTCTGTTATCATTGTTTACACATATGGCTTTCAAAAATATTAAGTATTGTATATTAAATATCCATGTCATACGACTCAACACCAGGGCTCTAGGTTGAATAGTAGCCTGTACCAAATGTGACATTGGCGTAGAAATGTAAGCAGTCTTTTCCAGCCTTAACTAGTAAGGACAAATGCTACTAAAAGCTGCAGCTGGCCATTAACATATTATAGACTAGTCCAAGAGATAAGACTGGCTAGAAGGGATTAAATCCCTTTGTAAATGTACACCTCACTGGGAAAAAAAAATACTAAATGCAGCAAACTAAAACCTACAAAGACAATAGAGAGCAACAGAAGAAATTCAGTGACGGTTGAGTGAGAGATTCAAAATTAAGTTTATAGGTAAAAAATAGAGAAACAGTATCAAGATTATTCATAGCTCCTAGTAAGGTCCTACACACTGTCATGCCAGCAGCCATAAATTATTGCTGTTAGTCAGAACTTCTGTCTGCAGCGAAATATCCTATTGTCAAGCCTTGATGCCTCTATCCATAAATTCAGGGAGGGTGGTGGTGATCCTTGCTTAAAGTCACAAGCTGTCCAGATTTCTGTCACCTGCTACCACATCCACTTTGAATCTGCTCTCATCTATTAATATTTATGTCTTCCCCAGTCTGATTGTATAGAATGGTTTGTTGGGGTTTTTTTCTGATAAAGAAGATCTGGTGGTGATGACCTTTCAGCATTATAAGCATTCACTTTCATTCTCATGCTGATGAGGTGTCTTTTTATTTCTTGGCTTGTGCATATTGCTCAAGTCCTGCTGCATTTCAGAGACTGTCTTTGTGTCCTGACTGTCTTTCTCCATAAGCTGTTTTGGAAATTATTACATTAGCTGCTTCTGTGACTGAAATCCTCTCTTACTCACTCTAATATTGAGACTTAATGAGAAATACAGACATTTTATTTAATGTTATTGAGAATTTGTGCCACTTACTCATATTATTTGATGCTTCACTATGCATAAACCACATTGTGAATGACCCATTCTGTGAAAGGCTGACATCCTAGTAATTGCTTAGTTTTTTTCTGTTATTTTGAAAGCAAATTCTCCCCATTATTGAGCAGTACAGTATTTTTTTAAAAAGTGTTGAGATACTGAATTTTTTCTCAGCAAGCATTTGTAGTTTGTTTTCCTAAAGATACGAGCTTTCAGTGGTCATGAAGAGACACAGATTTTTATTTCATCATTTTTTTCTACAGAGCTGTTCTATGAATTTGAGTATTGGGAAATAAGATACTATATGATATTGACAGAAATGGAAGAATCTGGACACAAATATTAGGTTGGCAGCAGGACATCTGACATTGTGAAATACATACTGACATTGTCTTCCTGGATGGGTTATGGGTTCTGAAGTGCAGTCAGATCCAAGGGAAAAAAATAGCCACACTTTCAAAGCATTGGCAAGAGGGCACCTTTTGCCATTGAATATGGGATACAAAGCTCCCATCAGTTTGCACAGGAGACTCCTGCAACCAAAGGCAAAATCTGGTATCAGAATAATGGATACCTAAACACTTCCATTGTCTTTGGCTTTTATAATTTGGTTATTGGTAGTGAGTAACAGTGGTGCTTCAAACCCCCATCATACTGGGGTTTGTGCAGAGAAACAAAGTGAAATTATCTTCCCTGATGAGTGCAAAGTGTCTAACCCTCACAACACTCACGTGCATCCTCATGGAAAGTGACACCATCCTGTGACTCTACTCAAAACTGGCACACTGCCTAAAACATTTAGAAATTAGGACCACTTTAAATTGAAAAATATAGGAAAGAGCTTTTCTGTTTGCATACTTTCCTTGCACAATCTACCACACTGAGTTAGCCAGTGCTATGTTCCTGAATTGCAAATAAAGTTGCTAAAAGTGTTTAAGTCTTATCTGCAGAGTAGATTTATACCCACAAAAAAAGAGAACAGATGTCAGGGACTCAATTTCTTTTCTTCTGCATAAGTGTGCTTCTCCAGATCAAAAACTTATTTAGATTCTACCTACGTAGACTAGCTCAAGGCAGTGCAGATGCTGCTGCTGTGTGCCAGACCACATTTCTTTCCTGGCTGCAGGCACTCAGGCCACTACCAGAGGATGATATGTGGCAATGTCGTTTGAACCCTTCTTGAAGCTTTGGTTGGGTTTTCTTTAAACTAAGGTTTCTTTGCTTGCAATGATGACTTCACAGAAGTCCTATGGATTGCTTTAAAGAAGATGGAGTTTTGATACTCTGGTTGTGAGTTCTCCTTGACACATACTAACTTCTTGTTTAAGTTGGCCGTTTAATGCCTACAAGATGAAGGCAGACAGAAGAGAGGTCATGTGCACGTGCTCTGGTGTGTCTCCTCTGCTAGCTAGATTTTCCCCTATTTGGCACTCAGCATCAATGGGGTGAATCTGATCAGTGTTTAAAGGGTCAGTGATGCATTTGAATAGCTCAGAAGGGAGAGCTAATAAGCAGCATGGAAAGTAGTTCTGGTAGATAAAACACTGTGCAAGATAAAACATAAGTTTGCAAGTAATTAAAATATTTTATTTGCATAAAGCAGCTGCTAATATATCCTTGGTTTCATATCCACTGCCACCTCCATGTTTATCAGGAAAAAAGATCTCTTTATCTATATTAATAACACAGTGCTAGTTACTGTTAATTAGTACTTACTCTCAAGCTTTCTTCTTGCAATAGATTAATTATTCAGTTTTACCAAACAGACAAAACAGAGAATACTGTTTCAAAAAGCTGGCAATACTTGATATCACCGTAAAAACACCTATTCCAGGATTACATTAATTACATAATTATTTGTGGCCTGAAACTGCAAACTTTATGAAAGCATCAGTCTTCTTACTTTTAGTGAAGTTATAACAACAAAACTCTAAAAAAGGCAAGGTCTAAAGCAATGCTGTGTCTTAAGCTTCAGACAGGGATGGAATTACCCAAGTAAGGGGTGCTGAATGAATAATGTTCATGGGTTTAAATCTGCTCTAATCTGATGCTGCAAGGCTGCACTCAGTAAAGCTCATGTTTCCAACTGACTACACTTGGGTTTACAGCCAGTCATGCTGTAAACCGGTCATTGATTTCATGGAGAAATCAAATGACCTGCAGTATCTTCTAAAAAGATTGAGTTGGGCTGGTAGTTAGGTAGGAATCTCTGTAATTCAGAATGATGCCCAATGAACCATGAAAGATGAGCATGTTCTTATTGCCATAATGCTGCATGAAACAAGGTTTTTGAAAGCTTTTTGAAAAAAAGTTAGGAGACAGTATTAGCACTGAGCAGGAAGCTCCGGCTGCCTGACACAGTATTGCACAGGGCTTTTGGCTGATCTAAATAAAGAGGGTTAGACAGAACTAACTTTTCTGTTCTCATTGAGAACAGAAATACTACTTTATCTGTTCGACTTCTTTTCACTTTTGGGATGTGACCTGTAACAATGGCATTGGGAAAGCCATGTAATTAATTTCTTCTCTAGTGTTTCCAGTTACAAGCACCAAATTGCCGTTAGTTCTTGTTCTGATAATCTGAATCAAAGTGACAACATCTTGTACAGTAGCTAAGAAAAAAAAGAGTAAGAACTATAAACATCTGTTTCCTGTGTTTCCTGCTTTTTTTTTCTTTCTGGTGGAGTTTATTAAATCCAAATTGAAGCATTTTCAGTAACATTAGAAAATAGCCCCCTCTTGTGATGGAAGAGCAATTTGCGTAACGTGCATACAGGATGATGAAGTAACTGGGAAACCGCAGCACAGATGGGATGATGGCAAAACTAGTAACTAATAAAAAATTCCATTATCTTAGTCTCAAAATTGCTCATTTTGCATGGTTTTGTTAATAATTGTCTTGTGACATATCGGTTTAAAGATTTTACTCCCATTCATCTCTTCTGTTTTATTTCTCTGTTTGGAGCACAGTAATGCAATGAAATTCTCTTCTGTAATTTCACTTGCTTTCACATCTATACCAATTTTTTTCTTCACCCACCCATACTTTAGTTTCTTAGTGTTAGCGTATAAGCTGTCTGGGGCAGGGAATATTTTACTACGTGCTTATGCAGTGTTTGGACCAGTGAGGACCTGAATTAATTACTCCACACCCTGTTCACCAGCGTAATTTTCATCCTACTTCTGGTATATTGACAGCAGAACTTGAGGAGTTTGTGGTCAGAAAAACAACGAATTCATCCAGCTGAAAGCTAACCTGACCTTCAAAAAAAAAAAAAAGTGAGAGAGAGAAAATCAAATTATGAATATAAGACACAAATGATGGGAGTCTTAGTCACAGCTCACTTCCTCCCGCCAAGGCTATTGTGCTCTGCGGCACAATACCTTGCACAGAGATCTCTAAAAATATCAAGTCTGTCGTGGACTTTTCTTGTGTCATTGATGACCTATAAACTTTCATTAAAGGAATTCATTTGCTTTGCTTTTTGGCTCAGCTAGACTTACTTTATTCCTGTTTCTAGTTTCATGCAAACTTTAATTCTTTGGTGTGACATAGGTATATGTTACTTACATATTTTAAGGAACTTCGGCATTTAAAACCACCCCGGAGAGAGACAGGTGGTTCCCTGAAAGTTAGCAATAAGAAGCGTTCAAAATTTTAAATAATGCTTATGACTAACAACATAAACCTCACAGAACATTAGATTCTATGACTACTTTCAGCTCTAGCTGTGTTACTAACTTCTACAGGATGAGCTGACCTGCATTGTATATATCTGTTTAATTAACATAGACTCAGTAGTGTTGAACTCATAAAAAAATGATTTGTGGCATGTAATCTGAAGTGAACATAGGTTGCTCATGTCTTGTGTTTAAACACATGACTCAGCCATAAAATAAACTACACCCTGCAAGACCATTCTTTGACTGATGAGATACATAACTATTCCACTGGTTGAAATAAATTCACTGTCACAGCAGAATGTGACTGTTTCATAGTTAAGTCAAGTGACTTCATGTTTCCTTTCTTTGAGTTCCACCTGCTGAGTTTCAGTTTGAATTTCCCCTGCTGGAGTCACTCCAAACCTCACCAATCCTGGACTTGAGATTTGCATTGTAGTCAACACTCAAAACTGCGTTATTTCATGTGGTTTCCACACCAGGCTATAAAGACTTCTCCTAGAACTACTCAAAATTAAAACTACAAGAGATCCTATGGCACTTATCTGTGGGAACAGAGGAGGTTTCCATACTTTCATCCAAGGAAGGCCAAAAGGCTCTTGCTGCAGAACCACTGGTTTGGATGTCTACATTTCATCAGTGCCATCGTTTCAGAGTTGCAAGCAGCTGCTGTCAATAGTCCAGTATCTGCTCTGACTCACATAAATTTAAAAAAAAATAGTATTTTTTATGTCATAGGACCTACTTCTCTTTTATAGCAACGAGCAGCATGGAGTACATCTGTATTTTAAGGCTAAGTAAGAACATTGTGACCTGATGACAAAGTCAGTAAGAGGAAGCCCCATAGACACGCCACAGTTTGGTAACCCTAAAGGGTTTTGCTGATGGCGAGAGAACCATATGATCCCCTCCCTAAATTGGGATGGATTTTAATTATTTATGGCTCTGTATTTTATAATACACTATTTTAAGCTTTAAGGTAGTAGTAGTTGCAAGCAAGTTGATCTTGGACTACAGGTAATCCTAGATCTAACTAAAGTTTCAGGTTACATCAAAGGAGTAATTAAGTGTCTTTATGGAGACAACTGAAGCAACTGCCCAAGGCAGTTAGTTATAGAGTTGGGCTAGAGTAAAACCATATATGCCCTGAGAGGTTTCCATATAATTAATGCAGAGACAAGGGACGTGGGGACTGCTTCACGAAAAGGAGACAGCTAGAATATCATCAGACTATGAGGAAACCATGTATGAGACTTGTTCTGAAGAGCCAGATGGACAAACCTATAGAGGAAAATCAATTGTTTGAAAGCAAGAATTTGAAACCATGCAAAAAGAAATTGCCAGTGCTTGTCTGTGTCTAGTTTGCTCTGGAAAACAAGGATGTGCTCACACTTTTGTAACTGTCTTGCGACAGGCCTGATTTGTGTAGTAAATTTCTCCCACTAAGACAGTCAATATGAAATACAAAATAATTGCTGTGTAGCAATAAATGAGATTGTTTCAATACTTAAGAAATATTATAACTTTCCCCCCCGCCACAGGTATCTCAGATGAATTCATAACTCCCATGTTTAATTTTTATAAAAGCATTGGAGAGCTGAAGATGACACAGGAAGAATACGCACTGCTCACAGCCATAGTTATCCTGTCCCCAGGTAACTTTTCATTCAAAATTAAATATTTTGCTTTTGGAAAGAAAGTATGAGATGGGTGTGACCTGAGATTTGTAAAAACTTACATTCTACATGCAGTAAGTGAGCATGCATGTTTATTCGGTATATGCAGTTATTAAACCAGAAAACAAGTACACAAATCCAAATTTCAAATGTCCTGCTATATCATTTGGTTTTTTATACAAGGAAAAATGTGCTTAAATACCCTGCTTAAAAATTTTGCTGGTATCTCTTCACTCCTTAGCACAACAGGCTTCTTCCTTTAAAAAATCTTATGTGGTTACATGCACACCACTATTGAGCATTATGGATTGTTACATTTAAAGAGGGAAATTGGGGAACCCCATAACTTAGAATAGAATATACAGCCTTTATTGCACAAACACCAGATGCCAAGAGCAGGACAGTAGCAAGTTGCCCTCTTGACTATTGAAGTGTGGGAAATAGACTTTTCAGAAGTGCTGGCACAATAGCATCTCAGTCCTGATTACAGGCTTTGCTGTAAAATTTAATTCTTTGACAACACAAAATTAACCATCTCTTCCTACAAAATATGGAGAAATTGTATAGTGCTTCAAACAAACTGACTATTATAGGAATGGGAGAAGAGAAGCCCGATGCTTTAGGGCAGAAGGCAGACACTGAGGTTTCCAAATCAGGTTTCATGGAAGATGGGAAGGTGAAGCATTTCCATCACTCTTTGAATCAGTATGTCTCAAGAAATTTTTTTACATTGAAAATTTCAGTGACAAAAACCCCATCCTCCTCCTTCCCTCCCTCTCCAAGTACCCAAAGACATACTTCCATGAACAAAATAAAAAATCAAGTATTTTTTAACAAAGAAATTTCATCTGAGGAAGAAGATGTTTGATTTTGCCCTGGTGACCTGCTTGTGTCCTCTCTGTACTGGACAAATTCCCCAGGAGTACTACATCTCCAAAAATTTATGCTGTGTTGCTCAGTTGTTGCAATGCATCACAAGATGTATTCTGGTGAAGAACCACATGAGGAGATGATGATAAAACTCTAGTGAAACATTGCAAAGTTGAAACACTTTGATTTTTGAGAAAGTTAAAAGTTTCCCTAGATAGAAGTGGGAAGTTTACATGAAAATGCTAATACAAACAAACAATCTTAAATGTTTCTATTTCCTCTTAATTTGAAAATAAATATTATTGGTAGGTGTGAACATCACTGACCAGTATAAATATTTGAATATTTTCGTATTAATTTATCCGTGTAAATAATTGCAATGTATCAGAGCATATATTTTCTAATTACTTCTTTTCTTTCAAAACCATAACCAGATCGACAATACATAAAGGACAGAGATTCTGTGGAAAGGCTTCAAGAGCCGTTGCTGGATATTTTACAAAAATTCTGCAAACTTCACCACCCAGATAACCCTCAACACTTTGCATGTCTTCTGGGTCGTCTCACAGAATTACGGACGTTTAACCATCATCACGCGGAGATGCTGATGTCATGGAGAGTGAATGATCACAAATTCACCCCTCTTCTCTGCGAGATCTGGGACGTGCAGTGACGGATACTTTTTTATTGTAGGAGAAATATGTTTTTAAAGGACCGCATAACGTTTATTTTCATAGAAAAGTATTCCACAGTGCATTGTATTTTCTTTACCACATTTTTATAGATACATAAAAGAAATTTTGTTCACTATGCACAGGATATTGTATAACTATCAGATCTTCACATGTGAGTATAACTTTTTCCTGTATTTATACTGTCTAATCAGAAAAAGCCCACCAGCTCCTCAAAAGAATACAATTCCTTCTGCAGTTAAGCTGACTGCAGTTGCAGTTCCTCTTGAGAAATGGGGAAAACAAGTTTCCATTTGTATTATTTCATTGCAGTGGATTTTTTTTTTGTGCTTTGCCTGTGTTAAGGAATATATTCCAGGTATTTAGGGTGATAAACCAGATGAAATAGTTAATGCCATAGCCATTAGCTGTTCAGCTGTGAAATGTGTCCATGTAAGATGTGCAAGACGTTATTTCTTTGCAAGAAGAAAAATTATGAAATGGAGAAAAAACACACAAACCCCCTTTCCATGATATAACATGTAACTTCACTTGCATAACTATTTCGAAGTAAAAATTATACAGTATCTATACTTTTTGAAAGCGTGCCGCAGGTTGTTTTGCTTCATTACTTTGTTGGTGCTTCACAGTTCTGAAGAATACCATCAGCAACATCCCTGAAATAGCTAAATGTCTGGATGCCGTGAGAGCGCCTTGATGCCACGGGGGGCTGCGGGCAGAGCGGGTGGTTCCCTTGCGCCCGTGCCCGCTCCCAGCGCCGTGAGCCCGGCGGTGCTTGCCGAAGGGCTCGGGGCGCAGAGCGCCGGCTGCCCGAGGGCCGGTGGCCGGCTCGCCGCCCGCCCTGCCCGCGGGCGGANCTCGGTGAGCCCCGCCGGTGCGCAGGGCAGCGCTGCAAACGCGCGGAGCGCCGCGGAGCCCCGAGCGGCGCGGGCAGAGCCTGGGGTTGGGCTGAGCCCGCTCCCGGGATCGGCCGGGCCAAGCGCCCATGGGCAGCAGCTCCCCTCCGGCGTCTCTGGCGTGGATGTCGGAAGCGAAGCGCCGCGAAACTTACCCTGGGGACGGGAGAGGGGAGAGTTTTTGCATAGCAGCGTTCAAACCAGTCTCTCCTGTGCCCCATGCAGGCGTTTGAGGACGCAGTGCTGTTTCTGTAGGAAGTTTACCCCCGTGCTCTTGGCTAAAACACTCATTCACATTGCTTAATCAGCCGAAAAGCGTGTGTCTCCTCTTTGCCCAAAAGTTGGCCATGTTCCGGGGATGCTCTGTGTCACCTTTGACACAATATCAGATCACGCCACGGAAATAAACCGCAAATATTCCTTTAGGATCTATAAGGCATTTGCTATTGTACTGGGTAGACCTTTCATAATAAGACAGGATTTTATATTTAAGTTATAATAAACTTCTTCTGACTGTTGCCAGCCGGCAGCAGGCTGTATGGACATCGAGCAGTGTCTCTTCCATGTTGCTTTGCTGGGAGAAGTGTGGGGTGGAAATGGGGCGGGGAGAGAAGAGCTTGCCTGTGAAAGCAAGCGAGCAGTTGGGGTAGTGTGTCTTGTGTTAACCAGCCTCTCCCCAGACTGGATGCTCCTGTGGTAAAGGAGCCGTCTGCATGTCTCCTGCAGAGATGCCAGCTGTTGAGATGAAGTGCTCCTCCCTGATTTCAAGTGGGTTTCCCTGCCCTGACAGGTGTATCCAGGGCCTTTGTTGCCATTTGGAGGGGCAGAGTGTGCTCACTGCCACTGCTTGGGTGCACTTCGTGGAGAGGTGCAGAAAGGCAGTCCCTGAGGAAAGCAGTCAGCATGCCTTAATGTAAGGAGTTGTTTGCCACCTTAATGCCCATCACCTTAGACTGACTAGTCTGGTTCTTTCTCTTTCATGTCTCTAAGGCCTCCCCAGGAAAGCAGAGCTTCTGCTGACTCAGTAATGCAACTGAAAGTCTCTGTAATTGCTGTAGTGAGGAGGGAGTAGCGCTCCACGCAGTGGATCTTTTGTGCCTACCTCTTTTCTTCTGCATGTTAGGATATGTGTACCCAATAAAATCTTGACTATCCTGTAGTAGGTTTCAACAGATACTGATGTGACAGCTTCTTTCATTTCAGTGTGTTTAAAAGCATGGCTTTCAGTAGGTACTGTCAAGACTAATCTACAGTTTCCAGCTGCTCTGGGTTAGTCTATTATGACTGCCTTTGGGTGTTGATGGAATAGAAGATGATGTGTTGCATATATTAAATATAGGGTGAACATGTAAAAGTGTTTCTACCCAAGTTTTTTTTAATGAGCCTGTTAATCCAAGGCATTTTAATGAGTCTGTAAAGCCCTTTAGATTCCTTTTCTTCTAGGTCACTGACTGCTTCATCAATGTTGTAACTATCAATGGAGTTATAGATTTTTTGGTTTGTTTCTTTCTTTGTAAACTGTGCAATCAAGTAAAATGGGACTTGGACTTGGTTCATCTTGTGCTACAGAATGGGTTGTAATTAGTGTAGCATGTCTTGTTGGGTTGGGCACGAGTGAATGATCTACAAATCCTGATACAACTGATACTAGGCAGGCTATCTCATGTAGCGTCTAAGAGCATGTGTTTAGCACCCTCAAGTATTTGCGTAAAGTTTGCTGACTTTGCTGTTTCTCAAATTGCCTGGGGGCAAAGTGGCAGGCATCTCTTTGGAGAGCAGAGACAGACTATGGTCTTGCAAAGCTGTGTGGGTCATGTCCAGGGTGTGTCTGCACCCTCTTTCCTGAGAAATGCCTGTCACTATGCCACATGTCAATAGTTAGGTATGTTTTTCTCACCTCTCTTACCTAACGTTGATCCATAGCTCTGGTCCATCATTGGAGGTTTGTCGGTCAGCCAGCTGAAGGCAGTGCTTGCCTTTCCTGATACATCATTTGGGGCTGACCTCCTGTCTCACAGTAAATCAGTGTTGCTGTGTCGATCCAGCTGTAAGATGTGGCTAGGTGGCACTTCTCCTATCGTTCCACCCCACAGAGCCATTGGCAGCAGAAGAGCCACCAGAAACAAGGTGTTTTCTCAGAGTGGGGTTGGTGGTGGGCGGCTTCTGCATTTGGTGAGCCTGGAGCTGGGCTGTTTGCCCCCTGGTTGGGAAGCTCTTGTGAGTTTCTAGTGTTTCCTGAGCCTTAAGGAGTGAAGCAGGGAGGGAAAAATGAGAAGGGAAAGCACCACAGAAAGTATTCTCTGCCCAAAAAGAGTAAGAGAAAGGGGAAGAATTATTAAAAAAACTGTGTCTGCTGCAATGGGCTTATTCAGCCTGTTATCCCAAGAGACCTTGGGGATATCAGCTGGTATGGAAATGGGAATGGCATGGCCTGAAGCTATGTGGAGGACATGTTACAGTGTATTTTAATTCTGAGGTCTTTTCTTTCACAAACTGTGGTCCCTGAACACCAAATTCCTGTTGAATGAAGACGAGTTGATAAAACTGGTGTGTAGGGAAACTGATACAGTTCTAGCTGGAACTGCCAGAATTCAGTATCAAATACTTCCTTCCTTTCTTATGTATAGCTTTGTGATGCAGGGAACCCAACTGGTTTTAAAAAAAGTCAGATTTGGTTATGACTCTGCCTGGTACTGCAGGATTCACCTCACCAGAGCACTTTCAGAAAGTTTGCAGGCTGACTACTTGAAGGTGGCAGACCTCTGGGTCTGCTCATCCTATGCCTCTCCCAGTAAGTGGTAAGGCTACATTAATCTGTGGTAAGGATACATTATTCTATATTCTCTGCAATCTCATAGCTGAACTGTCTGGGATCTGAAAATGGTTAATTGTTACTGTATTACCTTTTTAACTCAAATTTCATGCAGGCTAGTCTATATCATCAGATTTTTTTTGTTAAGTGTTATTCAGATGCACTAATAATAAGTGAAGCTTTTTGACTTTCTAGGGAACCATTTGGCATATGGGCATACAAAATAACTTGTTTTAGAAGAGCAGGCCCTTGAAGTTCAAGTGCCACAATTTTCCTCAATCTCCTCTTTTTTCTTTTTATTTTTTTTTTTTTTTTGCTAGGCATGCCACAGAAGTGCAGATGCTGAGAATTCTTGTGATAGCTGCTGTGTGAATATTTTGCTTTGTTCGTGTTTTGAGTTCTCCCTGTGAATTAGGCTGCCTTTTGTTTTCCCTTGGCAGTTAATATGCCAGAGCTCTTGTTAGCCTATATGGAGCTCCTTATTTTAATGAGACCAACTTCTCTACTGGCTGTTCTGCTGTTGTTTTATTTATTTTTTTAATCAATGAAGCTTCTTACTGAGCTTCTCTTGGGACAATAGCTTTCTTATGCCAAAGGAAAATGTATTCCCCTGGACAAAGCTCTGGGAAGCATAACATGCTCATTAGTAATGCTTGGTACATACCCTGCCCTTCCCTTGTTCATTCATAGAAGGAAAAATGGCATCAAGGAGAGGATGTCTTTTGTTTTTGTTTTTTCCCCTTCTCTAGAAATAAAAGGAAGGGGAAAGATACCACTTGGAGTGTCTCTGATAAAGTCTGAGAAGTGCTAGCAGTTCTGGTACAGGGAAGAGCCTTCAGCCTGGAAACAAACTGGTTGCTTGTTTGCTGATCATAGAGGTAAGTTGTTTGAATGCCTGACATGTGTGGTCCTATGTAGTGTGTGGGGTTTAAGGCAGTGGGAGGGAAAAAGGGGAAGGAAATGACACTGTTCTGCTTTCTGTGTAGGATGAAGGGGGAGAATTTTTATAAGAATTTTGTTTTCTGTGATGGGCTATTCAGCCTTTTGTCATAGGGAGACCAGGTTGTGCAGGAGAAGAGAACAATGCCCTTAAACTTAAACATCTGGGACAGGAGAGGAAACTTACTTCTTTTTAAATGAAAACAGATGAGTTAAAAATGTCTGATAATGTCTGTAATCTGATTTTCAGTTTAATCAGTAAGATGTTTTATTGCAGCTATTAAGTAACAGAGCAAGAAAGTGTTTTTTTTTTTTTAACTGGCTGCAAGACAGAGATAGGTACTTTTTGATGTTGCAATGCCCCCCAGTACCACTGTGGAGAATTACGATGGAGAAATACCTTCTGGTACATGTGTATGTAGCTAACCTGTTAATACTGCACATCTCTAGACATGGAGCCTCCATGGAGAGACTTAGTAATCCTCAGCCCAAGGTAGGGCTTGTGCTGGATTTTCCCACGGTTGAAAGCATTTCTGGAAAATACTGTGTTGGCTTCAGGAAAGAAGGTGTTGATCAGATTGCCTCTTAAAATTTCCGTAAGGTTTGTTTTGCTAGGGAATTGTCCTGATAACTGCCTTGCTGCAATAGTTTGCAGCGTTCTGTTGAAAACTCGGGTGTATGCATGCTGCCTGGAAAGTCACAATCCCAACAGAATTTAATAAAAACGTTGATTTCTCTCATGTATCTCTGTAAGAACTAGATGGTCTTTAAGGTCCCTTCCAACCCACACCATTCTATGATTCTATAAGAAAAAATCTTATTCTTCAAAACTATTTCCTTTAAGATTTTCATAATCTTCAGAGTCTTTAATGTAAAGTCAGGGTGCTTATGTCTGCCTACGCACATGTACAAGGTATTCTTGTGATAGCTTAGAAGGAAAAGATGAATGCCAACATTGTTAAATCTAACAATGGTTTGAGGTATTTGTATTACTCCTTGGCAAAATCGATGCCATACAGCTCCTTAAAATGTCCAACTTTGGATTATTGTTTATGCATACAAAGGTAGTTGCTGCTTTGTATATGTATAACTGCCCCTTTATTTCAGGGTGGAGAACTAAGTTGACGGAATACCGGCTCAAAACCTGAGCTACTAAGATAATTCCCTCTTTTCCCTTCCCTTCCTGATTAGACTTGTTCTTAGTTTTCCAAAGCAGTACTGGTGAATTTTTCTTGGGATTTTCAGGAAAGCAGGAGAAACTGTATTAAAAATCTCTTATCTTTCCCCAGGGGAAGAAACTAATGTAAATGCAGGTGACCATGCAGAATGCAGTTCAGGTAAATGTCTTTTGAAGTGTTTCAATCCTGTATACCTGTATAATATTTATTTTTTTGAATTTAAAGATCTACCCTGAAGCAGGTGAAATACTAGACTCTCCAGAGTTACTTTTAATTTAAAAAAGTAATAATTTTCCCATTTTACAAGCGGGAAAATGTGACAAAATGGATGACCCATCATTACTGTCAGGTGATCCTTTCACTTCTTAGTGCTGTTACCTAGGAAGGTTTTGAAGTCAGAGTCTGAGATTATTGCAGAACTTGCTTGGTGATTAAGAAGTGTTTTTTAAAACCTTATATATGTAAAACATTCTAGTTAATCACTTAAGTATAAATAAATAAATGTATTTTTTACACACACTGAACTGTAGGAAAGTAGTTAAGAATACCAAAAGGACTCTGTGTTTGGGAATTTTGTACACAAAATTTCAGTGTGGTCCTATTCTTGAAATGTAAGTTGTCTCTCATTTTGAAAATATGCAGTCCTGAAGAGAAATGCTAAGGATTCTTGTTCAGTAAGTGTGTTATGTTCTCGCATGGGAACATATTTCCCCTTCTAATGTCATAATTTTTAATGCTTTAAGCACAAAATGCCTCTGAAATATTTGATCAGAGAAATCAGTAGTCTGTAGTAAATTATATGATAAACTGCGGAACTTCACCATTCTCTCAGTGTTGTGTTGATTTGGTGTATCTGTCCAAAGGGAAATGAACACTTTGAATAATCGTTCTTCAGCATAATTCAGAACCACGAGTTTTTGTCATCGACTGCAAATAGTAGAGCTTTCTGTCTTCAGCTTACTGAAATCCTCTGCAGGTGTGGTTTGGAGATGACCTTCCCTTAAGTCCCCGAAGCCCTCTGACTCCTAGACATGGGCCAGGTTTGGCAGATGTGTGCCTGTACGACCAATGGATATCTGTGCGACATGAAGCAACTTTGGTGCCTATGCAAGAAGATCTGTCCATTTGGCTGTCTGGTTTGATGGGTGAGGTTAAAAATAAATCACTGTCTAATGAATTCCAAAGAACTTTCCAGTGTTCTAGTCAATGCTGACACTTAATATCTATAGTACTGTTAAGATGTGGTGTACTTGAGTATGAATGGCTGGGAGAATTTCATTAAAATGCATCCTTTGGTTTCCAATTTTATTAGCTGCCACCTCTTAGAGGTGGGATAATTAATAATTCTCATTTATATTTCTGAGTTTTGTTAGTCTAATTAAAATATAATTAAATGGATTTTACTTGACTTACATGGTTCTACTAATTTTCAATCTTTAACACTGGAATACTGTTTGAGTTGCCTCTAAGTCAATATGAAACTTCTTTACCTTCTCTGGAGTAACACTAATATCAACCTTTTTATTTTTTTTTTAAAGGAATGGAAGTCAAAGCAGAACAACTACTAGAAGAACTTGATAATGGGGTACTACTCTGCCAATTGGTTGGTGTTCTTCAAAATACAGTTAAAAAATGTTGTAGCTCAAATAACCTAAGGGTGAGTCATACCGTGATTTTTAAAATACGTATATAAACTCTATAGTTATAAGTCGTAGTTAAAAGGAAATCAGGTGAGTGAGGCTTCCCGAAGTAATGTTCTTCACCTCGATATCCTGAGCCAACTAACAACAGTGTGGCTTTGTACATGGAGAAACTGGCCTCATGCAACAAATTACACACTTACTTTGTTAATCAAATCCTAAGGTCCTTACTAAGGTTTTAGTTTGATTTCAGTAGAAGTCTTGCCAGAGGAAGATTTAGTCCAGGTCTGGAGTTTGTTCCCTGACATGATGTGAGTTGATAATAAGATACCTGTTGGCATTTGGTAGAATGCTTTTTGCCAGCAAGTGGTGGCTGAACTCTAGTGTACAGCCATAAAAGTATCCAAACTGATATGTACCTGAAGATAGGCTTCAGTGTTTTTATTGAAAATCAGTGCTCAGTTGAAATGTGAATCTCAAGCAGTTCTCTGTCACTTTGGAGTACAAAACCATGTAAAACTGGTCAAGGCAACATTTGTTGAATGTACAAGTATCCTGTATATCTACAGCAATGCTTGGATTTGTCAAACAGTAGATCACCAGCTAAAGTGCCCTGGGGGGCAGGAGGAACTGTTTCACCACACCCAGATCATTTTTTTTAATGTTTAACTGTTACTATTTTATCTAGTAAAACAATAGTTTTAAATAATGGATATTTATCATGAGCAGTATAATTACTAATATTAGAGTTATTATTAATGGCGGGGTACAAGACAGCAGTCTTAGGATGCCAAATAGTATTTATACAGAAATTATATGGATGCCGCAGACCCTAGAATTATCAAATCTTGTAGGTTGGAAAAGACCTTTAAGATCATCAAGTCCCACTACTAACTTATCACTGCCAAGTCCACCACAAAACCATGTCCATAAGTGCCACATCTACATGTCCCTTAAATACCTCCAGGGTGGTGACCCCACTGGTTCCCTGGGCAGCCTGTTCCAGTGCTTCCTTACTCAGGCTACAAAAAAATATGCAAGTTATCAACAATATTATGATTCCTGTGGTTCTGTTGCTTTTTCTCACTGGTATGGATTTCCCTGTGTAAGCCACTGTCCACCAGCTCCCCAGCAGGTCCTTAGTGCTTTTCATGGAGGATGAAATTTACAATTTGTGTATCTTTGAGCTACTTTTCTAGCTTTGAAGATTCTAATTTAAAAACAAATAAGTACTGAATTGCTTTAAAGGAAGCCGCTCCTTGCTCCCTCATGATTCCCTTCGCTTTCTAGAACAGGCTCCAAAATGTTGAAATCTGTCAGCTAAGTATAGTTAGTTGATTTGAGGTTCTGTTGCTGTGCTTATTCTGTTCCTGAGATCAGAGCTTGGGAAAGGGGAATAATTATCCAGACCAGTGAAACCACCAGGAAGACTTCTACCCCAGCACGTGAGTAAGTGGGGAAGCAAGTCTATGGACAGCTTTGGGAGAGGCTGCAAAGCTAAGGGTTTTTCACTCAGTGACTGTACACAACGATAAGATAGAATGCCTTCTGTATTAATGTAGCTTTTTTGATAGAGAACATGATGTGTTGAACATAAAATAGTTACAACTGTTTCTGTACTCTGAATTTAGGGTGTATTTTCCTTTGCAAATATGCTTTGAAATCTATTGGCAATGTTGACGTGCACAATGTACTTTTTGTTTTCTTCCCTTGCCAGAATTTTCCTATGAGAAAAGTTCCATGTAAGAAGGATGCTCCATCAGGATCTTTTTTTGCCAGAGATAATACAGCCAACTTTCTTAACTGGTGTAGGGCCATTGGAGTTGATGAGACTTATCTGTTTGAATCTGAAGGTTTAGGTAAATCTCTCTTTTTGTAAGATTTGCTTTGATCTGTATGTGGATAACTACCTGGTCAGGGACATCCCTTGTGTCTAGTTTTTTGAACCTTTTCTCTTGACTGTTCCTGTCTCATGCAAAATACTAATGTTTTTATTTATTTCAAGTCAGTGTCTAAGTAAAAGCCTTCAAAAATCAGTTCAGTGACTTCTCTCACTTGCATGATGCTTTTCCAAACTTGCTGTGTGGGACGAAGCGGGGACTGACAGCTGTGCAACAAACTTGCACGTTGTCCTTCAGTAAAAAGAACCACTGAGAAACAGAGGAGAAAACTGGTTTCGTTTTCCCTGCGTGGGAAGACCACAAGGCCATGGAGTCAACGCACAATAAGATCCTTTATTTGGTATTAGAGCTCATTCTTGTAGCAGGAATCCCTCAGAATAATGCATTCATGACAGCTAAATTTGGTAACTACATTAGGGCATTGTTCCTGAAGTGGCAACACTCTGTTAGTAATTAATGTTTACTCCAGGACCTGCTTGATGTGCCTGTAACCCATTTGTAGTTTCCCATTTAATAAGGTAGTTATAAAACTAAATATTGCCAGCTATGTTTATGCCTGCCCCAATGCACAGTTGGTCTGCCTTATAACAAACAGCTTCTAGATTTATACTTATAGGTGGAATATTTTTTATACTGTTAAGAGAAACTGTACTTCCATTGCATAGTAAATAAGGAAATTCTCTTCTACCAGTTATTATGTCAGTAAACATTAATTAATACAAAACTTCCTGGTTTTTTTGTTGTTTTGCTTTATTTTATATGCAAAATATCTTCCTGTCAGCAGAATAGCAAAAATTGAAAATACCTTTGTTTTCAGTAATCAAATTAATTTATTACAATATCCACTGGATTTTCTCGGAGACTTTGTGCCGATTTCCATGCTTGTTGGACTGCCCATGCCTTCTCTACTGGATGTCATCTTTTAAAATAGTTGAGAAAACACCATCATTTGCATGTCTCATTCTGATTAACTAGTCTAGTGAGTATCTTTTTTTCAGTGCCATCAAAAACAGATGAGTAGAACTGAGCTATAAGAAAATTAGTTTTAATACTTCTTTTTAGTTCCTGGTATGAATTGTATTGCTTAAACATCTTAGTCCCTGTAAGTGGCTGGGTAACTAGAACCTGTCTAGCCTCCCTGAGATAAGCAGACAGGATTTCCTAGTGCTGTGGCATTCACTCATAGCAAAGAAGTGTTTTGAAGTCTGATTGTAACTCTTGACATAAGCTTGCTTTATGGCATAAATGTCTTCTGTGAGCCTTTTTGGCAGTTGAAATGGGCAGACTTGCAGCATCCTTGATGAAACAGTCTTTCCACAATGTTTTCCATTAGACTTCCAAGCCATTCTTTATAAATGAAATAGAGGAAAGATAATTTAAGAATTGTCTTTTTCCCATCAGATACATATAGCAATGCCTCTGAAAACATAAATGACTACAAAGGAAATAAATTAAGAGGGTCCTGAGACAGCTGAAAGGAAGAGTAGACATCATGGGATGTCCTTTGACATTAAGCCAAAACAAATAACTTGATCTCTGCTAGGGGTATATTTGGATTTTTCTCTTTTGGATTCAGGCAATTTAAAATGTTTCTGGCAAACACACAGATGTACACGCACAGAGAAAAGAGATTAGCTGACCTCTAGCACCTTTTAAATTATGGGTGTGTCAACCTTCTATTCTGGATTCACCTTTCATAATCAGATCTTTTAAAAAGCAGACTTACAAAGTGGAGTAGATGATGTAAACAAGAAAATCTGACTTCATTCCCTGCTTATTCTTTAGGGAACACTTCAGTGTTATTTAAATCAAAGTAATTTTAAATATTAAATTGAACATCAGAAAGGTGTCAGATTTCATCTGTAAATATAGAGCTGGCTCATGTTTCTCTTTAGAGGGAATTTCCAGTTTCTACTGAATATTGCTACTACATGGTAGGAAGAAAGTCAGACTTGTTCATATAAATGTTCTACAACTTGTCTGATTTCTTATACTTGATGGTAGTAGGGGAAAGAATGGCGCTGTGTGGGGGTTGAGGTGAGTTGAATGACCTTTCTCCCAGTCTTTGATTTTTGAGTAATTAGGCAGTATTTCTAGTTAGCTAAGAAAGCACAGCAATGGTCTCTTTTCTAAAGCATTCATACAGCTATTCTTAGAACATGTTGAAAGAATCTCAATTTTGAGGCTTGTATGGGGACAGAGGAGGAAGTCGTTACTTGTGTGTGAGGTTTTAAACTATTTTCTTTCTCTGTTCATGGCTTTGCTTCTTTTTCCTTTTCCTTGCACACCTAAACATGGAAGTTTCAAGAAAGCAAAACAGACATTGTTTTCCTTCTGCCTCTTCCATTCTTCAGTGCACCGGTAGAAATATTTGAATGTTTCTATTTCAAAGTTGTTAAGAAAACCTGGACCTGCCACAGTCCTATTCACATTGTTAGCTATCGCTCCACTCTTCTCTCTCATTCTTCAGCTCTCTTGCTCATGGTTTAGTGTGCCTACATGATCAAGTATGTATAGCTACAGCTGCTCTGACTTGAGGGGTGTGAAACAGCCTCTGCTCTGGGCACTAGCTGAGTTAATGTGGGCATATCTGAGAAGGAAAGCCTTGTGCAAAACTCTGCTGCTAACGTCCCTGGAAGTGTGTTGCTTCTTTTCTGTGACCACGCTAGTATCACATGTTTGGAGCTGAGCATTTGTCTCTTAAACCAATGTTGTTCTCACCTCCTTTTAATGGTCAGAGGTTTTGACCATCTTTTTCAGATACAGCCTCACAAAGATACCAAATTCTGAAAAAAACTGCTAAGTGGATGAGGCAGGAGATTGGGGCTGGCAGGAGGGGTGAAGTGAGGGTCTAGAATGGGGTATAGGAGCTGCTACTGACAAAGTGGTATCTTCCAGTGGAACTGGATGAACCTGCCATATATGTGGATGGATCCTGCTGGCACGTGGAACATTGGAAGTGATAATAAAAAAGATCTGTTGCTTACTGAAATGGTAACAGTGTATCCTCCTATGGATGTTAACCTATAGAGCGCCTGTGCCTATCTGTCTCTATGGATGAGCATGAAGAGATGTGTGTGTTTTTCTGGTTGCAGTTGTTAAATGCTTTTCATCTCTAAGACTGTGAGAGTGTATTTGGGGGTAGGGAAAGCTCTCAGCTCTCTTTTGTTCCTGTTCTCATCAAGAAGGAAGATCATAAAACCAAATAAAACATAATTTTCTTAGAAGAAAGAACTTGATTTCAGGAGTGCCAAGATGGGTTTAAAGACTTTATGGAGTAGAAAACTAGAGTTGGAAAGTATATAGTGCTTTCTCAATGATAATGTAACTTGCCTCTGGGTAAAAAGGGAAATTTATAGATCACTATACCTTATCTTCCCTTCTCTTCTCTGTACCTAATTGCGTAGGCCTCCCTGCAATAAATATGAACTGTAACTTGTCTTTATTCTCTCCCTTTTAGTTTTGCACAAGGATCCAAGACAAGTGTATCTTTGTCTCTTGGAAATCGGACGCATTGTATCCAAGTACGTGATCTGCACATGCCCTTAACAAGAAATTGAAGAACACATCCTATTCTATTAAGTAAAAGCTAGGACAAAGTTAAGACAATCTGTGCTCATTAAGTGCAATGCAGTGGATATTAATTCTGTGCAAAATGTAATGAGTAGGTTTTCTAGGACCAACATACAATAGGAATCTTTTTTCAAATATTTATCAGAGTCCTTGCATGGAGAGGGTCTGTTCCACACTGCCTTTTATAGTTGTGTGTTTAAATTATACGTTCAGCTTATAGATGTGTGTACCTCTTGGAAGAACTCACTGAACATTAAGTATGGTTTTTAAGGGTTTTAGTTTTTAATCTTTTTGGCAGGTATATCTTTGTTCTCTACATTTAGACTTCTAATTTATTTCTAGTGCAGAGCTGGACATTTTAAGATAATTTATCTAAATTGGATGTGACCTAAATGACGCAGTTTTGACAGTGTTTTTACTTCATTCTTTGGTAACACCACAGCCACCTTAGGGAGGGCTTCTGCTAGAAACTCAGAGCTGCTCCTTCTCTTTGGATTATCAAGAGAGTAATCCCTTTAACTCCATTAGTGCTGTGCCCTGTCAGTCAAGACAGAATTTTGCAAGTTTCTTATCATCGTTTTCTTTTTGTTTCTTTAGTAAATTAACAATTAAAGTCTCTACTTTGGTATTTGAGGTATGGAGTTGAACCTCCTGTACTTGTAAAACTAGAGAAGGAAATTGAGCTGGAAGAAACCCTGCTGATGACTTCTGGGCCACCATCACCTATTAGCACAGCAAAGTCATGTTGTCACCATGGGGAGCTACACGAGGCAGTAAGTACTACTTAGTGTGATTTGGGCTTTAAATCAAGCTTTTAAGTTTCATACTTGTATGATCTGTCTCAGTAAGCATAGGCTGGTTTTTGTCTAATCTGTGAGCCTCTTTAAATAGAAAATAGAAGGGTATGCACCTCTTTTTCTCAATTTTTTGTTTTGTTTTGAAAATGTAAATAAAATACTGTTCTATGTGTTTTGGAGTAAATGCCTCAGTGCATATAACCTACCTTGATTTCCTTCCCCCCTCGTCCCTTTTCATTGCTTCTTTGAGACTAAGAAATACTCATTCAATTTTTCTGCTATGTCAATATCCTATGAATGCAGTGACTGCTTCTCTTCAATTTAATGTTCTCACAAAACTTCATCAAATGTTAAAGTAGGCTTTGATGAAACTCTTGAAGAAAAGACTTTAAATAGAGCATCTGTAGCTATACCAATTAGAAATGAATATATGTGCAGAAAATGAAATTATTTGTACAGCTCAGTAATTGGCCCAAAAGAAATGGTGAAAAATTTTCTTATTCCGCTTAAAAATGCATGTTGAGTCATTAAAATTCATTTGTTTTAAAGATTCTCTGTGTAGTAATGTAAAAATTCTATTTCTTTGGGAATATCAGCCACCAGGTCCTTGCTTTCTCTGAAAACTCTCACTATTTTTCCTTCTTGGCAATAGCCTTGACCTTCCAATTTATTACGTTTCTAAATGGCTCTAAGAGGTGCATCTTCTCTAACCCAACACTTATTTGGAGACTACCTTTCTCCTTTTTTCAGTGGTTTCTTTCTTGGTTGTCTCATAGAAGATTAACTTATAAAAGCCTAACAAAAAGTTAGGGACAACAGTGAAGTAGCTTTGGGCCAGGTGTAGCAATGAATTTGGTCACAGGAGAGACCCAGGCATTTGTTTCAATTTCTAGAGACCATAGCAGTGTCTTTACAAGGGCATGGTTGGAATTGAGGATACTGTGCACAGTGTTATAGAAAAATCTTAAAACCAGAAGTAGAAACAACAGAAAATTGAAGAAATCATAAAACTTGGATTAGAACAACTCAAAATATTTGTCTGTACATACAATTTGTTGTTTCTTTTAATCTTTTACTCCACATTTTGAATTTCTATGTAGCTTAGATTTTCTTGTGAAGGAATAGAATTCTAGTATTTTCTTATATTATGGGATGAAGATACTGGTATCTTTTCTTGTATTAAATGTCTCAAGAGACTATTAAACATGTGCTTCTTTCAAAATAGTAACAAATGCTTTCATTTTAATAACTAGGTGAAACATATAGCAGAAGATCCTCCCTGCAGTTGTTCCCATCGGTTTTCAATTGAATACTTATCAGAAGGACGTTATAGGCTGGGAGATAAAATACTCTTCATAAGAGTAAGTGGTTTTTTAGAACTCAAATTTATATTTGTGTTGGGCAGAGAAATGCTTTTAAATAGAGTACCTCATTTTTATGGTGTTGTTTTAGAATTACAGAATTATTTGGGTTGGGACAACTTGCATTCGATCACCTATTCAAAATAAGTGTAGTTACTTTGGTCTTGCAACCATTCATTTTACAATCACACTAAACTAAGCTAACACTTTTCTGTGGTGTTTTTAAAATTTCAGTGATGATTTGCAATATAAATAAGGAAATGACATGAAGTATCCTGAGAATGTTGATTGTTTAAAACCTGGACTCTTGAGATTTATAATTTTCAGGATAGTCGAGTACTCTCTTCAGCAGTCATAAGAGTTTGTGTTACAAGGACATCCATAATTTGAACAAAACCTGTATCCAAAACTCTGTATACTAAATAAAGATGCTTACGGAATGGTTAAAATGTCTTCTGTAAAGATGCTTCCATTATTTCCTGACACATACTGAGTGTCTCTACAGGACAAGCTATCTAATAAACAAATTGGGAAGCATAAACCTTGTTTTTCACATAGTTTCACTGTTTTAAAATTTTTCTCTTTAAGAAAGGAGGTGCTATTTTTAGTCAATTTTGATAGGTGGTGATATAGGAGGAAGACCTAGTGCTGCATAAAACAAGATAAGAAATTTCTCTTTTTCTTCTGCTCCCAACCCCTCTTCTCCCATGCTCAGATGCTACATGGCAAGCATGTGATGGTACGAGTTGGTGGAGGCTGGGACACTCTTCAAGGTTTTCTGCTCAAATACGATCCATGCCGAGTGCTTCAGTTTGCAACTCTGGAACAAAAAATCCTGGCGTTTCAGAAAGGAGTCACCAGTGACAGTGTCCCCAGCGCATTATCTAGGAATCAGGAGCCTCCTGTTATGAATCCAATGTCAGCTGTCAGTATGTTTCAAAAGCAGCCATCAAAACTCCCCACTCCCGTTTTAACTCCTGGGACCAGTACTAAGAAGGCTTTATCTAAACGTCCTCAGTCCCCTGCCCTGGCATCACCAAGAGTGCCAATACCCCCATATTCCACAGCCAAGTCATCGACAGTCAGGTCCAAATTACAAGTGTCTTCAGTAACAGATGTGCGGTCTCCTTTCAAACCATTAGCTGGCACCTCAAAGAAACTGGAGTCTCCTGTGTGCAGTTCACCAGCTTCTGCTCCTTCACAGCCTGTAAGCAAAAGTTCTTCACGTGCAGGGACAAGAACAGCTCTAGTTCCCTCTGAAACATTGCGCAAACGTATTCGGTCCCCCGATGCTCCCAAGGTGAAATTCGACCAGCCTCGGGGCTCCCCAGCACCAGCATTCCCTCCTACTCTCTCATCCTCCAAAAAACAGCCATCTCACTCGTCTGGGACAGCTGAAATGATGGCTTCAAAACAGAAGCGTGTCCCTGCTAAATGCAAACCTTTATCTATCACTAAAACCAAAGCGAATTCAGTCGCTCCAAGGGCTGCTCGGCTGCCTGTTACAAATCTGCCTGCTGTTGCCAAGTTTACAAATTCCCAGCAGCTCCTTGCAAAACCTCCTTCTGCAAATGGTATTCAGATCTCGGGAGCTGGGTCTCAGCATCCTCAGAAAGCCCCACAAAAAAATTCTGACCTGGCAAGGAATTTGAAAAGTGCTTCAGTCCTAAAACTCTCCACTTCTGCACCTTCCCTTGCAGTTAGCAAAGCTTCGAAGTCACCACCTTCACTGATACCTACAAGCAGAAACGTGTCGTCAGCTGTCGGGAAGCAGCCGAACGTCAGTAATCTCCCTCAGGTTGGGCCCTCTGCATCCAAACCTCCTGAGCGCACACCCTTATCTGTCGTACGACTTCCTCAAACTTCGGCCAAAGTGACAGTGACCAAAAAGCAAGCACAGCCTTCCACAAAAGGTCAACCTTCAGCCAAAAACTTGCAAACAAATAAAAGCTTGGCCCCAGCAGCCAAGAAGCTTCTCCCGAAGGATCAGGCATGTAACAAAGGAACATCTGGTGTGTCAAAAGGTCCTCTTATGAAGAGCAAGCAAGATGATCACTATTTTGTTATGACAGGCAGTAAAAAGCCCAGAAAGTAAACTTACTTTTTCAAAGGGGTCTCTTCTAACTGCAACACTGAGAACAAGGAAAAAATATTAAATAACACTACATTTAACATGAAATACTAGGTATAAACCTACATTTTGCTGCTTAACTTACTGTAAGAATGGTGGGTTTTTTGCAGTTTAGGAACTTCTATTTGGATATAATTAGAAGTGAGCTTGCTTACTATGTAGCACTGTGGAATAGAAAATATTGCTGACCTGCTGTAAGAAAGGTGGGAGAGAGGAGAGGTGAGCTAAGGCTGCTGCTTCTGCTGCTGCTCATTTTCAAGGGAGCGAAGCCTGCCCAAGACACATCTACCCAGGGGCAGAGCCTGAGTGACTCTGGTGGTTCTGTCACGTCTGCAATGGAGGCCTCTGCCAAACAGTAGGGCTGTGCACAGGCTGTAAAATTTCTAATACCTCAAACAAAAGTACAGTTCCCTGGTGTCCCAGAACCCAAATTTGGGTCACCTGCGTGTATTAGAAAGCAAGAAATCTCTGTTCGTGTTTAGATTTGTCAGATGCTGTTAGCAGTGTTCACTGTGCCCCTCATATGCCTTCTTCAGCTCACTTGGAAGTGGAACTTTCTTGGTTTGTGTTAAATTGGACATAGAAAATCATGGCCTTGATCGCTCACTTTCATTGTGCCTTAGCCTCTCAAATTCGTAGCAGATCTCTTCAGTGAGCAATACTACCCTTAAAACCCAGGGCAGACAAACTTGCTTAGCCCACGGTCAAATCTGACCGTAAGTGAGCCCCCGCTTTCCTAGAAAGCTCTTGCTGTGTGAAGAAATGTGCCTGTGTTCCTGGGAGGACCCTTTCTCCGGGGCTGGAACCCCACAGCAGCTCCTGCTCTTGGGTTGCAGCCCCAAAGCTGCTCCTGCGGCAGCAACACTGAGCTGCGAGTACTGGCCTGCGCTGGCAGAGTCTTACTGCTCTGCAGGAGTGGCCTTTGCATGTAAGACTGAATCACTAAATACTTTTCTCAGCTTAATTTTTGTGGGCGCTCTTAGTCCGAAGCGGCCTTTTTGTTTTATTTATGGAGACCTTCTTAATGGCTCTCCTCTACTAATCTCTGGAGGTGAGAAATAGTTTCCCCAAGAGGTAATTTAGGACTGCATTTGCCTTTAAACGTCTTAAAATACCAGAAAGCTATGCAGTGTTTACACTCTCAACTCCTAAAGGCTTTCAGTGTGTTAAACATCTGTGGTGCTCAGCATCTTTACACTTAACAGCTTCATGATGGATTAAACACTACTGTCTTTGGGAGTAGTCCTGTTTGGGCTGTTTTGGGTTTAATGAACAGTCATCCCTGCAAACACTGAGGAGCTCTGAAGGTCTCTGAAGAGACACTGCTGACTTCCACAGACCGTCACTTCTGCTCTCTGTTCCTGATCTACTTACGGGCAGGAGTAGGTGTGAGACGGAGTAGCTCCTTGGTAGTTGGACAGGGAAGTTTCCTGAAAAGAAGAGTTTCATGGAAACTGCAGTTTCTGTTGTTATGAGATTTTATTGTTTTTGTGTGTTGTTGTTTTTTTTTCTGGAATTAGAGTGAGCAAGCATTGTGAACTGAGTTCTCATGCACCACGGCAAAGTCACTGAGCTGCCTTCCTGAGCACCTTGTTAGCTTTTTTATTTTATTTATGAATCTATTTATGCATATCTACTGTACAATACTGCTTACAACCTGCTGGGAGTAAACAGTAAATACCAATATCCAGATTGTAGAAGGAAAACAGATCAGTTCTAATAATGTGGACACAAGTCCCACAAGCTCGTGTACAAAGTTGTGTATTTGGGGAAGTCCTTAGGCTTGCTTTTTTCCTAAGTACTCTGGTCAAAGGCACTACTACAAATGTTAAGAGGAGTATTGACTGTAGTGGATTGCTGCCAAGTTTGATAAATTCGGCACATGGTTTTATATGTTGAAAACATTTTACAGTAGATGACTTGCTTTTGATTCCGAATAGTGAGTTACATGCAGTATATCTCATCCAGATTAATAGATGAATTCTTGGGATTTTTTTCTGGTCTGGCTGAGATGGAGTTAACTTTCTTCGTAGCATCCTGTGTGGGGCTGTGTTCTAGACTTGTGGCTAACCCATGTTGATAACAAAATAATGTTCATAACATGCTAGTGTTTTGGCTGTTGCTGAACAACACTTGCCAGGATCAAGTCTTTCTTTTTACTGCTCTACCCCCACAGCAAGTAGGCTGAGGGTGGGCAAGAGATTGGGAGTGACATGGATGGGACAGCCAACCTGGACTGGCCAAAGGGCTATTCCATATCATATATCATCACCTCAGTAAAAGAAGGAAGAGGTGAAGAAAGAAGTGGGAGTGGGGTGGGTGGCTTCTGAGGTGGCTGTTTCCAACTGGCTGGGCATCACTCCGCCTGTGGGAGGTAGTGAGGGATTGCCTTTGCAGCACCTGGTGGTTTGTTTTTTTGTATTTTTCCTTCACTTATTAAACAGTCTATCTCAGCCAGTGAGTTTTGCTTTTGCTGCTCTTCTCTCCCTCTTGCTGGGGAGCAGCAGCTGCATAGGTGCTTGGCTGCTGGCTGGGGTCAATCCATGATACCTTTTGAACCATTTATAAGGTTTTCAGTAGCAATTTAAACACTGAGACTCTTGGATCTCAGTGTAAGGCAATTTCAATATCAATCTTTTTGAACTACAGAGAAAATGAAGCAGATGGCTTCATCTTTGTGATCTATTATGTCATGTAATAAACTGATTTTTATGGTTCAAAATGAAATAAGAAGCATAAGCTTTTACACCTAAAACCTTTTTCAGCTAAAGATCGTTCTCCTGTTACACATGGGTAGACTTGGTTTGGTTTTATTACAAAAATAGTGTATTTGAGCAACTTCTCTGAATATTGTATTCTCCAAGTGCATAGTCATATTCTAACTACAAGTGTCATGTAACATGAGGTGAGCCAAAAATAAGATGTAACAAAGTACCTCCTAATGGAAATACATACTCTTTTTACAATGTTTATGTTGCCAAACAGCAAGTCTAATCTTCAGGTTGTATTACTTTTTGTGAGGGAAAGATAATTTGAAGCAAGAATCTGACAATTCTCCATGTGTTATCAATGTCCTTCTGTCTGAGTACTTATTTTAAATAAACTTATACTGCACCTTTTTATGTGCACACATGTTTTTAGTCCTGCCATCGTTTTGTGGGGAGGGAAATAGAGGCTTATGTTTTCAGAAGGCTTATGTTTTCTCTCATAAATAGTAGCTTTATCTCAGGCTGTTACAAACAGCTGCATCAAACCCATTGCTTTGTTTGGAGTTTAAGACCTTCTTACTCTGATCCCAGTTTCAGTATGATTAATTGTGTAGAAGGGGCTTCCTATTCTTTCCTAGCTGACAGTGAGTCTAAGTAATTTCAGATATACCTCAGAGTTTTATTCTTTGCAGCTCTACTTGAAATATAAAGCACTTGTGTGCCAATATTTTCCATGTTTACATCTTGCCAACAAACTTAAGACCCATCTCTGTGTCTGTTGCCATCAATAACAGAAAATTAGTTTTATTGAGAAGAGAATTGAGTCTTCCCACTGGAGCCACCTAAGGAACTTTTTTTTTTCCCCTTCCCTATTTGATTTTTTAAAAATCTTCTAATACCTGCATTTCTCTGCCTGTTCCAGTGTCTTCAGTTCCTGCCAGTCTGATGCTGGTGACTAATCACAGAGAAATGGCTATGATTCCACTTCAGCTATGTCTAGTCACTTTCTTGTTGCATCCACTTTACTTGTTCCTGCAGGACCAAGTTCTGTAGAAATGTTAGTTGCAGCTTTCTTTTAGGACATGACATTACAGCTGGCCAATAAAATACAGAGTCCAAGACTGTCTCAGGTAAGTATCCTAACCCTTACCTATATATCTTAATCATACAAACACATATATTTGTCTGATAAAATTTTCATTCTAAAACTTCGAGCAGCCATAGCTTGGAACATCAGACTGTACAGCTTCTCTGTTTCCCCAGAGGGAAATTGAAAGGTGTTTGTTACATGAGTGAGTGCTATGGGGCCATCTGGTGTCTATGAGTTTTATAGAGGCTACTCTAGCAATGTCAACCCTTTAACTTCTGTTGAAGTCTACAGGCAAAACTTTTCTCTAATTCAAATTAAACCTTTTAGCTGACAAAATCCAGACTTGGCATGCAATAAGTAATGCAAGGGATTCTGTAAGACCCTTTCATTTCAGGCAAACATGTTCTTGAAAACTTTTTCATCATTTTCTTAAAAGCCAAGTTTGAGTCACTTCCTTACTAAAAGTTTTGAAAAGGAAATTGTGTGAAATGTAAATAAGCTCAATGCTTTTGTACATTTCAGATATCTTAAGGAAAAGTAAAACATTGCAATATTTGAGAGGTGAGATCTGCTCACAGTACAGAACTAGCTAGCCAGTAATCCCCATTAACTCAGAAACAAACTTTCAGGTGTGTCACCTGGTGGGAATGCCAGAAGCAGATGGCTTTCTGGTTGGGGAGTGTACTGATGGCTAAATCTATACTAGTATGGCACTTTGTGTGAAGTATTGTTTTCCAGGTGGAAGAAAAAACTTACAGGATGGGAAGAGCTGGCCATTTCTCCAAGGAATGTAGCTAGGTAGAAAATACTGACAGATTAGTTGTGCTAAGGGTTATTAGGAGGTGGGATTGCAGGATAGAACTTTGATATAAAATTGGTCTTTAGTGCTGAGTCAGAAAGTACTATGCAAAACTGAGGTCCTACTAAACAAAGCCAAATGAATGCTTCCTCAAAAAAAGACCATGTTTGGATATTCACACAGGAAAAGTAGAATACATTAGTGTTTGCCAAAGTACTCACACATGGCACCTCATAAGAACCATATTGAGGTCAGTTACATGCATTTTTACAGTGTGAAAGTTTACCCTTTACCTGTGTTGCATTTGAAAATAAAAGTAATGGTTGAAATTCAGGTTTAGAATCTTGTAATTTGCTGATCTTTTATATAAGCGTTATTATTATTTCCTTCTCTGAAGCACGGCTGCTATAACAAAAGGTGCCTTGTACTGGAACTTATATTCCCAGAAGAACAGAAATAATTACTGTGGTGTGTCATTGTGATGAACAGTACGCTTCTTCACAGGGTTTTTTTTGTTTTTCTTTTTGCTGAGTACAATACTCTATAGACACCTGTGAAACAAAGCCATAATAAATTACTTTTATTGTGTACACACTGCAGCATTGACCCTTGCGGTACCTTGATGTTATTTATTGCTGCCTCCAAAGAAAAGAGCAGCACAATGAGTTTATTTAAAAATCAAGCATGCCCTGGGTCTATAGTCCTGGAATTAAGCTCCAGTATAATACATTATATTTGGGAGATTTTTGTGATTACACAGTTGTATAGTCTGAATTTTAAAACACCCTTAGCTGTATAGGATATTCAGCTATGTCAAATTATTTACAAATATATATATATATATATATATATGAAGAAGTGTTTAGTTTTGGTGATCTACATGAAAATGACCATAGAACATCTGCATTAGATTATGGATGGATTTGATTGTTTAAAGAAAAATATTGGGAAGTTTCTGTGTGATATCCTTCTTAAAAACCCATGAGTTTTCTCCAAGACTTGCATCCTTAAGTCACAGTCCATTCACATTGCAATGTAAAAGTAACATATTAGGACCGTAAAGTCAAACACTCACAGTTCAGAAAAACTTAAAATTCACACAGTAACTGCACATGTTTCCCTAGCATGCATGAAATACCTGGAGTACTATGTTCAGTCCTTGGGCCTCAGCATAGGAAGGACATGGACCAGCTGGAACAAGTCCAGAGGAGGGCCATAGAGATGATAAGCAGGCTGGAGCATCTTTCCTGTGGAGACAGGCTCAGAGGGTTGAGGTTGTTCAGGCAGGAGAAGGGAAGGCTCTGGGGAGACCTTATAGCAGCATTCCAGTATCTGAAGAGGACCCTCAGGAAAGCTGAGAGTGACATTTTACCAGGGCAGGTAGTGTTAGGACAAACTGAAAGAGGGTATGTTTAGATTAGATAGTAGGAGGAAATTCTTCACTATGAGGGTGGTGAGACACTGGAGCAAATTGCCCAGAGAAGCTGTGGATGCCCCATCTCTGGAAGTGCTCAAGGCTAGGTTGGATGGGGCTTGGAGCAACCTGGTCTAGTGGAAAATGTCTCTGCCTGTAACAGGGGGATTGGAATGAGATGATCTCTAAGAACCCTTCTAACCGAAACCATTCCTTGGTTCTATAATTTTGACACACACTTCCACTATAAATTACAGTTTCATCAGGATGCTGTTTCACTCAGCCTGTGGAAGAGACAGCTCTGTCTGCATAAGCAGTTGTTCAGTATTAGAGATTCTCACTGTACTGCAGTGTGTGGCCCCCTGCCTTATTTTCTACCCTGTGCTGAAGACAGTGACTCATTGTCATGAGTATTTCCAGGATCTCATCACCAGCAACCGAGTGTTTCTTGAGATATAAAGTCAAACAGGCTTATCTCAAACTGACGGGAAGTCAAACCTCAAAATCACTGAGATTAAAGCATCCACTCAGTTGACTTAATTAACGTGAGTTGACTTACACTTTTACTGTTCAAAGTAGTGTGATACATGACTTGAAAATTTCAGGTGACATTACTTACAGCTGGCAGTGCTTAACAGCATTGCAAATTTGACTAATGGGCTTAAGTCAGACACTCATTATGAGAAATTGAAGTAGCCCTTTGTGAAAGGGTGGGCTTATCTCATTTGTCTGGTATCACACAGGGAGGGAGAACGAATAAAAGAAATGAATAAATCTTGTTTCTAGAGACAGAAATTATTTGCCTGAAGCAAGAGATGAGAAGATCATCCAGCTTTCCTGTACTACCTCAGTGTGCTCATCTCCATCCATCACTCCCAAGAAAGCAGAGTCTTCAGGAAGTTACAGCTCATCTCATCTTAAATGCATGTAAGGGTTCTGAGTTCAGGAGATAGAAGCAATTCTGACCAATTTAGTTTTGTTACTTCCTAAGTTTATAATGCCTGACTCCAATGTTATTTGACATTTTTGTATGTTGCTCTGTAGAATGAAACCTGAAGTGTTTCTGTTCCACAAGCTCTGGATCACACTGGGCTCATTGGGCTGGATGATTAGTGTAGGTCCATTCCGACTTAGCTATTCTACTCCATATGTTACTGCCGCAAGTGTTCAAATCGAGCAAAAGTAGGTGTTCGTGCTTGTGAAAGATTAAGCTCGATTCAGACAGAGTTTGAGTTACTCAGGTGGGTTTGGACTATAAGTGAACAGTACAGTCCCTGTGTCAAAGGTGAAAGAATGCAAATAATATTTAAGCAAGAGTAACTGCATACAATGTACAACTGATGCTTTATTATCTACCTTTTGTAAGAGAATATTGCTCTTGCTGTGACTGTGCCAAAATGCATTAAGTGATTAGTTTTCCAAGAACTGTGTTCAAGACTGTTCTTTAAAGCTTAAAAAAAAAAAAAAAAAAAAAGCAAAGCAGTTAAACTTCTTTTAGGTATTTTACTGCTTGCCTCTCCCTCAATAAGGCAATTAAATTAATCAGTCACAAAGTTATATCTATGGTCTCAAAAACCTTTGTTGAAGTTCTATAACAGTATTGTTCAGACCTTGCCACCTCCCTTTTCACCCCCCCGAACACCAGTCACCGCCTACAACCCTCAGCCACACACTTGGCTCTGCTCCTTGCTACAGGCAACATTGTCACACTTAGAAGATTAAACAGCTGTATCTATTTCTCAAAAACTAAACAGAATGAACAAAGAGATTTTGACCAAGAACACCCTGGTGGCTAGGTGCCTGCCAGTGGGCTGGGTAAGAGGGATGTTGCCTTAGGGGTGCTGGATGACTGAGTAAGACTTCGGTAAAGCCAAGTTTGCAGGTGAGCTCATTCCTGTTCTTAGCTCAGCTTTTTACTTCTCTGGGAATACTCTTCTTTTGAAATTCTCATCAGCAAATGTTCTAGTAGGTAGTGAATTATGGTAGTGTTTGGTTTAGCTTGCCTTTCACTTGACACACAGCTAATACAAAGGAATTTTTAAAAACAAAGTAGAAATCTGGGGTTTGGAATATATTACAGTGTGTGTAAAATCAAATGAAGTGGTATTGTGACAATAAAACGTTTGGTTTAAGCTGAACAAGTTCTGCCCTCTGTAAAACCTGATTCTGCACAGACAGGCTAATAAAAATTCAAGGGCATGTGCTGTTACACTGCCTGAGTTTTCACAGATTTTCTGCAGTTCATAGAGTATGAGACAAACATGAGATGTAACAATGTCTCTCAATGCAAGGTCAACCCAGTGTTTTAACCTGAGATGGGTATGCAGGGGTGTTTTGATAGGCTCTTCTGAAGCAAGGCTCAGGCTCTCTGTCTTCACGCTCTATTCCTATACATCAGGAATTCTCCAGCTGTGCTCAGTCAATGGGATCCTTATGTGCCTAAAGCTAAGCTCAAACTCAAGAAGTTGCAAAAATGGGCCTTAAATGAGCAATCTCATAAAATGGAGTGAAAACCTAATGCTTGCTGTTCAATTCAAGAGGTGCCAGTCAGTAATAACAAATGAAGTTCGTTAAACTGAAAGCAGCTATTTTATGTATGTGTTCTTTTGATCATGATCCTATAAAAAGAATTAGAGAACAATTCTTTGATTTTTATTTTTTTTAACAAGAGAACTCCCTAAGTCTCAGTAATTTAGGGCTAAAAGATGAAATAACAGGACAGATAAATGTTTGGGAGAAAACTAAAAACATTAGGAGTCTGTGTATGTGCTGAGGCCAGGAGAGGGGTCAGAAAAGCAGAGAAATCATTCAAATTTGTCTGAAATTTCCAGTAAGACCACATTACCCCGTGACAAAAACGCCAAGGTGCTCCATTTGCTCTGTATCAAACTGCTCGTTTTAGTCTGACAAACCGTGGTGGTGCCTTATGGAGTTTACTACGTTCAGATGACACTCCCCTCGCAGAGGAGCAAGATTGCCCTTCATTCAATGTCAGGGTCTGCAACTGTGAGGCAGACATACCTGAGCCTTCTGGGCCTTTGGAGGCAACAGAGACTCTTACGAGCTTGTGAAGGTCTGTGTGGAGTCTGTGTAAGACAGAAAATTGGTTAAGGCTGCTGAGCTGAGGAGAGGACCTGTTCTACTCAGATCAATGGGAAGGCTTTATTCAGTTTGTGTGGCTTGCAGAGAAAAGAGGTGTCCCTTTAAAGGGTTAACTTGTACTTCAGTCTCTTGTGTCTTCTGGGAGGAAACCTCACTCTGCAATTCAAAGACCCTCTGTGTCCCTGAGTGCACACACTTTCAGGCAAAGGTGAGATCTATGGTGCCAAGGCTGTTGGGACACGGCCCGTTTGGTGAATGATGATGTCAGGTTATATATTTCAAGCACTCTGCACCTAACTCTTCACTCCTGTTGACTGAATGCTTGAATTAGAAAGACACATTTGTAACTTGCATCTAATACACAGTGAAATTTTCTGAATAGATTGTGATAGATGTTCTCAATTACTTTTTGTCAAGGTCTATAGCAAACTCTGTGTTATTCATTTGTCAGCACTTGCAACGAGGCTGTTTTCTGAACACAATTCTATTTTCCTAGATATGAAAACTTAGAGAGGACTGAGTGAATTTCATGCTGCTGTGAAGTGTGATCTTTTGTTTCTCACTTCCATAGTAAAAAGTAAGGCCTTTAGGATTTACTTAACTTTTATTCAGCTAGAATATCACAGTTACTGATGGGAAGAGAAGCTGTTAAGCTTGTGCATTTTGGTACTGTTTGATGTCAAAGCATTGAAATATTTCTTGCTGTATAGTCTGTGGAATGCAGCAAGCCAGTCTCTTCTTGAACTACTTGTCTTATCACTAAAATGTCAGTAAGTTTTACCAATATATATATTTTTAAAATTAATAGAAATATCTTAAACATTTATAACCTGCTACTGGGAAAGGGGACAACTAGTAACTCCTCATTTTGAGTCACCTAGGTTCCAGACTGAATACTTTCTGCTAGAGTCTGACCTTCTGCGCCTTGGCCTTAATAGAATGCACCTTGTAAACATATGCCACATACAAACATGGACAAGAGAGAATTACAATAAAACTAGCAAAATGCTTTTTCCTGTTAAATGCTTGAAAAAGCCATTGAACTGCAAGTAGAATAATGATCAGACAAAGAAAGAGCTGTGTTTCTGCCTGGGATCTAGTAAAATACCTGGCTTTGCAGGTGGTACTCTAGGTCAGTGAGGGGAGAAGTTCTTGGGAGGAAGAAGAAGTCTGAGAATATTTCATTTGGATTTTAGCTCTAGCATACGAGATTTTTTAGAGACTCTCTTCAGCAGTGATTTTGTGCGATATGAAAGACACAAAGACACAAGTAAGAATTTTTCTGCAGTGGAGATTTTAAATGAAGTTGCAGTCCCTAGTGTAAATATAAATTATTGTCATAAATGAAATCTGTTTCCCATGCAGTATGCTCAAACTGTCCCCAGTCACTATTATGGTATGTCCACAGCAGTGGTTTGCAGTGCTCCTACCACATCTTGTGTAGCTAAACAGATGGTCAAAAAAAAAAAAAATCCATCCTGTCAACCACACTACTGATGAAGTGGACATCCAAACCAGTCTGCTTTATTGCACTAACATGAAAAAGGTCAGCAAAGGCTCTCAATCAAGTTGAAGTCATCTGACAGCTAATCAGTTTGAGGTGATCAGCCAAAGAACAAGGCTTTTGTTACTGACACAGATCCTTCTGCATCTAAGCAGAGCAAAAGCTTTTCTTGCTATTTTCTTTTAGAGATTTCCAAAACTGCTATTTACACTCCTTCCTTCCACAGGAAGCAGTCTTAAAATCCTTAGGTAAGAAGACAAGGAAATCTTTAGCAGTTTTTGAACCCTTGTGCTGTTCTGGCTCTGCCAGGTGTTCTGCCCACTGCTCTGCAGTGAGACCTGTGGAAACAACACCTTGTCCTTAATACATTATTATTTTTGCCTTGAGCTGTATAGAAGCAGTGTGATCTGCATCATCAGCCCATGATTTGCACTCTGTCCTGATTTTAATGCATCCCTTGTGCAGAGAACAAACTGTAATAGTAGAGGCTGGTACTGCTCTTTTCACCAGAATTAGAAAATGCTCTTGAGGAATTGCCTCTCCAGAATAAAATCTTAATTGCTTATTGAATCCAGAAAAAAATGGAAGGAGACCAAATGAAAAAATGGATACATGATCTCATTGTTTACACTTATATCCTCAGTAAACTAAGTTAGTCAGCTAAATTAGGTAGCTACTTCCCTTGTGCTGTATCTGTACTTACTAGGGACAGAACAAAGCTTTTATTGAGAATGATTCACAGACCAGAGTTTTAATCTTACTACAGGTTACTCCAGTTGATCTTTCTCACTTCGCTTATTAGAGAAACCTGGTAAGATCAGCCACCTAATGCAGCTAAACTGAAGCTAGGCAGTGAGAATATGCCCTTCTGCTGTACAACATACAATCTGCTGTGTTTGGATGCAAATCTCTGTCCTTGGACGTTCATGTGTAGTCCTGACACGAACCAAATGAAATTGCTCATGTGTCAACAGTTGCAATGTGAGTATACACACTGCACATAATACTTCTATGTATATACAATAATAATATTTTTTTTCTTCAGTATATACATAAATGGGACTTAGGTCTTTAGTAGAGGAAATGTAAACTGCTGTGTATATTTTCTACCAAAGGTTCATATAAATTTCAGTTCTTTAGATGTGAATTAATAATGTCCATGGGCAATCTGGCTTAATTTTGAGAGCTTATCTCCAAATGAGAGACAGCTAAAGGGTAATTTCCACAAAGGGGAAAGGATAGAGTGATTGCTAAGATGGAAAATAATTTAGTCATGTCAAATCCCTGTTAATATAACATGCTCCTTGTATCTGGTTAGGTGTTAGCCAGCCTACCAGTTAAGACCAGTATTTGAAAGCTGGGCAAGGAGATGTTAAGCTGAAAAGCTTGAATTGGGGCACATTTTTTAGTAAAAGCTAAGAGCTGTTTTTCTGCTTAACCCAAACTTTGAAAAAATCCTGTGTATGCACTTTCAATTTTATGCTGTGTGCAAATGTCAAATTTGCTTATCTGGAACATAATTTCTTGAAAGTAATTATTGTCTTCCCATTTGGCTAAATATATCTATAAATACATCAGAAACACGCAAGACTAAAAAATGCTTATATAGACTTAGGAGTTTTGGTGGGGTTTTTAAATTTATTTTTTATTTCAAAACTCTTGGTTGGCTTTTGTGAATTTTTTTGCCGTGTTAGCTATATTACATGTATTCCCAAAATGTATTTTTTTTCAGTGGAAAGAAATGCAAAGGGTTATTCAGAACAAATTGTTTCGAAGAAGAAAAATAGGATTAGGAATGAGATGTCTCAATCCTTTAACTGCTTAGAAGGGTGAGAGGATACAGAGAACCTTTTTCAGAGCATGTAACCCTAGGAGGTATTTCAGGTCAGGTTTGTAAGAAAGCAGAGCAGGCGACAAGGCAAGTTCTGGTGTCAGGCTTGGTTCTGTCTCTCTTCTGCCCTCCAGTGCTTTTAATCAGCCTCCTGGGACAAACACAGAGCAGTTACTACAGCTGGGGGAGTTTTACCCCAGGGACAAGGGGTGTCCTGCTTTGCCTGTTCCAGGTGTGACCAGCAGTAGCAGGTCCTCCCCAGCATGTTCAGGCCTTTCAGAAGAATAGTCTGTTACAGCGGTTCAGTGGGATTGTCTGGGAATGGTTTTTAGGAGTTTCGAGAAAGTTGCAAGCTGAGCACCCACGGCTGCGCTTAAGGTTTTGGAGGAAAGCGTCAGTGTGTGCAACTCCGGTGGACACTGTCTCCTGCCTGTGGCATCAGGGAAAGAGAGGAGCTGGCTGGGTCCTGTTGGGCTTTCTGCCTCCTGCTCCAAACAGAGGCAGGTGAGGTGGGAAAGCATCTCAGGGGGAAATGTAGCAGTGAAACTTGTCACCCAAGTCTCTTGAACTAAGATTTGTTTTGTTATAATGTGTTCTATGTGGGGAGTTTCTCCCCATATGAACGGTTCTTTTTAACTTACAATCTTTGTTCAGACACTTTTGGCCCATCCTGCAGCAACTTCATGTCTCCAAGCGAGGTGCCTGTGTCTGGTTATCCTTCACCACCATGGCTCAGGGAAGGATTTGCAGTGAGAAGGAGTTAGGTGAATAAATATTTGTGTGTCTTTACATATCCTTCCATATTGGTGCCTTTTTCTGTGCCCCCTTCCCTCAGGGTGTTCAGTTCTCTATGGAGCATCCTGGCTGGAGCAGCACCACGTGAAGGGATAGCAGCTCCTGCTCCGCCTCAGCTGCAGGAGGGGAAAGGTGTGCCTGATTGTGAAGATCAGGATTAGCTGGAGAAGTGGGAGAAGCAAGGATAGGGGTGGGGGGGGAGGGGAATTAAAAGGCACCTTAAATGGCAAGACTGCACTTAGAGCATATGGCCAGCATGTGGCACACAGGCTTCAGGAGGCAGCGGGAGCACAGGTGAGAGACTGGCTGGGCAGCAGCAGAGAGAAGCATCTTAACAGTATGGGGGATTCCAGGACACTGGCAAAAAGGAGAGCTCTGGAAGTCCGACAGACGGTCTGCTGTCACTCTGCAGCACACTCAGCCTGGAGCCCAGGTAGGGTGAATGCATGGACTTTCTGGAGTATGTGTTATTTTTTTTATCTCTCTTAGTTTTGGCTTATTATGTTATGAGACAGAGGCAGGAGTTTACTGAGTTGTGTGGTTGCATTGTTGCATTTATGGTGTAAGAGGAATATTAGAGGATTGGTTTTGATTATTACTGCTTCAGGAAGATATACAAAATTTTAGGTTTTCAGGGAGAATTTTTTAGCCTGGTGGTGTCTGTGAGAGAACAAGCCTGGGGGCAATCCAGCAAAGAAAAAACTCAGAGATGGCAATCAACCACTTCAGAGAAAACTGCAGAGAGAGAGGGAAACATGTCTAACAATCAAGCCAGTGCATCAAAAGTGAATGTCTGATAGGAAAACCCAAGGCAGCAGGGTAGCCAGGCTTGTATCCATTTTCAAGCTTTAAGTTTTATTCCTTGGGGCATCACATCTGTAAAGGTCTGAGGGACAATCAAGCCCCTTTCAGTCCTCCTTACTAGGAGGAATGACTCCAGGCTATACAATTTAATTTAATTTTTATACTGCTAATAAAGGGTGCAAGTGCTTGTTTTTCTGCAAGGCATAGCTATATCTTTACATTGGTGAATGGCATTAAGCTTGCAGCAGGAATATTGTCTAGGAATTTGTAGGTGTCCCTGTGTTTCAAGCCACAAATTCTATTACTCTGACATGCAGCCTCCATCAGCACATCTCAGGCAACCCTCTTCTCTGCCTTGATGTTGTGTTGAGAGCAAGATACTGCTTTCCTTGGCTGTTATAATTTTGAAACTTTTGGCACAACTTAAAAGATATATAATCACTGCGGAAGTTTCTTTTTTGGATTTTTTTCTTCTGTTTCAGCTGCTGGTTTGTTGCCAGTTGGAAAAGCAGACAGAAGAAGCCTGTGAATGGATCATACAGTCAAGTGCATCTGTCTGTACTGATCCATGGTGTTCTATTTACCTTGAAAGACATGACTTTGAACTCTGACAACTTTCAAAGTGTTTTTTCCTTTTTTTTCCTTCCTTTTTTACTTTTTTCTTTTTTTTTTTGGTAGTGAAAAATCTGGGACCTTTCTTCCCCCTTTCAAGAAAACCCCAACAAACAAGCAAAAAACAACAAACAAACAAAAAAAGCCAACTGAAGAAAAACAAAACAAAAAACTGAAAAAGCTTTCTGCAAACAAAACTGCTATGGCTTTGCAATTTGAGAATTTAAAACTACTGCATTCATTTCTCATACATACAATATTGTGCTTTCATGGGTATGTGTGTGCATATATATTTTCATATCTGGGTACACTTCTACATATCACTGATACATACACATTTCTATACGTTTTAATTTAGTTAGACATTTTAATGTGGCCACAAGAAGTGGTTATGATGAAAGCTGTTGCTAACCGATGTGACTAATGAAGTTAAACAAAGTCAAAAACTTGCAAAGCTTGTCTTCATTCAAGAGTTATGGGTAGTTCTATTTATGATCTTTTTATATTCTAGCTTAGTTTTTGAGTATCAGAATCAGTATGTTACATGCTAACAGCTGCAGTGTGTGTTCTCTTGCAGGAAAAAAAATTAAAATTAAGGTGAAGGTTTTAATATAGGCAAAATGGCCTTGCAGTGGTGAACAGATAAATAAAGTAACTAATAGTCAGTTGGATGTGATGTATGTGTGTTGTTGTTTTTTGCTTTGTTTTGCTTTTTTTTTCCTCAGAAATTATCAATTCCATGTACTTTTAAATGTCTTCATAGAATGACTCTTTATTGGTAAGTGAAAATCGATGTTTACAGGAAATTATACTAGACAACAGAGTGACTACAAGTTTATTTAAAAAATCTTATTGATTTTTCATGAATATATCAACAGTTAAAAAGAGCCATAAATTTCCTCTCCCATATATGCAGGTACATTTTAATGGTCCTGTTTTCCTGAGAATTCATGATAAAGCAGTCAGGCACTATGGGATTAACCACAGTCTTTAGTTAGTGGGTGTCTGTATACAAATAAACCCAAATTACAACTAGGAAAGATGAGTAAAACCTGTGTCCTTTTGGGTATAGCCAGGCAAAGTTACGTGTTGTTAGCTCCATGGTCAGCATTATTGATGGGCTCAAATGTGTTGAATGCTTGCAAGAGCAATATAATATATATTGGCAGCTAGCTCACTAGGAAATCCAATAACTTTTATGTTTCAAAAAAAAGTGAACCAAAGTTTTGTATAAAGAAAAGGATTACAATAGGGAGGATGGGAGCTTGTTATTAAACATGTTGCCTACTGCAATACTGGCTAGCACTGAACATTATTTTAAAGCAGTTCACTGAACTTTCTGCAGTGCCACAGAGCTCTTTCTCTGGAGTGGGTACACTTGAAAGTCCTTGATGTATGGCTCTCTCTGTCTAGTGGGTAACTCATATAGCTCTTGGGGCACACACGCTTATTTAAAGAGGTTTATTTCCTGACTCCTAGAGGCTCCTCTTCTCAGACATCTGATGAATAATTTCTATTCTTTTTTTCCCTTTTAACTGATCTACACATAGACAAATGCCACTCTTCAGCTGCCTAGTTACAGAGAGTGACAGAATGGTACTTAGAGCAACTGAAATGACTATCACATTAAATACTCTCATATTGCTCTTGCAGAAGTTGTGAGCCAGTACTTTGAGCCACCAGTTCTATTCAGGCATGCTGTACTGTTACATGCTTTGTTTTCTGCAGAAGAATTCATTACATGATCATGTCTGAAGTCTGAGTTGTTGAGTTATATTTCAGTGCTTGCTTGATGCAGCAGCACTTGTAGTCTCAAGTGAATGTTGCCATAATCGCCTGAGGGCATTAGTAAGGCCATCACAGACTGGATTTGTCTGCATTTGAGAGTCCCATTTTGTGGATAGGACATTTTATATTCAGATGCTCCCAATCTTGCAAGTATAACGAACATGAGAGTTAAAAAGTAGGAAATTACTTGTATCAGAGACCTATAGAAGTCCCCTTATTTTGTAGTTATAGGTAATCAATACTCCAAGGGTGTTATTTTTTTTTTTCCTTCTTCTTCTGTATTTTGAGATAGTGTGGTAGTAGGGCAGTGGAGGTAATATCATGTACAGCAGAATAATCTCCCCCACAGTCGTGGTATAGTGTCATAATAAGCGCTATTGTTTTGATATAAGTGTTCTGTACAGTTGAGCTTTTAGTAAGATGAAATATGAGTCTTCAGAAATTGAATTTAGAGAATGCAAAATAAAGAGTAATTTAAAGAAAATGTGGTGTAGATAGAATAAAATCCAAACCATTGGTGGATAAGAGAATTGCTGAAGACTATAGCAGAACAGGAAAGTGCATTGTGGCAGTCGAGTGGCTGTACTCCCCAATTCCTATTTTCTGCGGAGATCTGAACCTCACATGGGTCAGAACAACAGCAGCAAGTTGTTGATTTAATAAAAAAAAAAAAAGATAAAAATCAACAGTGGTTTTCCAGTTGCACTGAGAAACATTCAGGGTGTAATGTATGAGTGAGTTCCTGCAGAAATCCAGGTACAAGCAAGACCACAACTAATTGTAAATTCACATTGAAATTATGATGGTTTATTCCATGTTAAACTTTATATGGTTCAGTACAAGGAGAACATGTACTGAAAGTATACTTGCAGCATTATGCCATCATTTAATGACATTACTGATGGTGGACCAAAATAAAATATGGCATTCTTTTCTAAGGGACAGGCTAGCTTAATGATCAAAACAGGAATTAATATTACCTTGTTAGAGCTTTCTTTTCCAAAACTATGAACTGCTACAATACGAGGGCACAGGTTTTAACTCCTAGTTTGTTTGGGTCTTTTTTTGTCAGGTTCTGATGCTGTTGGCCCTCTTGCTATAGGACTGCTTCGTTGGAAAAATCTGTGTGTGTATGGGAACCCTCCCCTCCCTCTCACTTTCTCTGAAGATGCCTGTGTTCCTGTATGTCAACGCCTTGCTACACAAAATGACTTCTCATATCCATTTTCCTGTCCAGCATCACTTTCTGTCACTCCGGTGCCTTCTTACAACAGTAGTAGTCAAGAAACTTTGAGTCAAGACTCTACAGGTAAGCCATTATTTACTTGTCTGAGCTTAGTTTGATCAGCAGTTTTCATGGTTAGCTTCCATAGCTGTTTCTGCTGCCAGGCTGCTTTGACTGCTCCTAAGAAAGGATCAGACCACAGAAACATCAGGGAAGGGTTTATCATTATGCCAAGTAATCCTTAGTCTAAAAACTTTCCATATGGTTTAAAAAATATCAGAAACAAAGATCATCATGTTCTCAGCAACAATAATACAATTACTGTATGTTTGCTTTAAAACTGGTAGACCAACTGTTTGATGAGGGTGGATCCATGGTGGCACATGGAGGCATTTGCGGACAGTATTGTCTCTTCTGTACCTGTCATAAAACATTGCATAATGGGCAATACCCTGATATATATGCCATGTATCCAAAATGGTACTAGCTCCTGGATAATCACAAAATAAGGTGTGCAAGAAGCATCCAGTTACATCCATGGGAACACACTTGTGCTCCCACCCTGTTAAAAGGCTTACATCTATCAGAAGCTATCAGGGGCAGCAGCAATATGCTGATCACTAATGACATTCTTCCATACCATGAGGTTTGGAGGGCTCTCAGGATCTACAGGAAAGATGGTGGCTGATGAAGAGTTGTGATGTTAGAACAAAACACTTGACCCAGTCTGGTCCCATTTGTCTCTGAGAGTTCTTGATGATGATAACAAGTGGGTAACTAGCTCAGAGAAATATTCTGGTTGGTAAATGAGACTTTCATCTACGTGCTTCCTAAATGAAACCCTGTAAAAAGATTTTAATTCCTGTTGCCTATTTGTATTGCTAAGTGGGAGGAATTAGAAAGGTTCTGCCTATATGCCTGGTACAGATCGGTATTTATGGAGAGTGGAGTATTAGTGGATCCAGTATTAAAATGGGTAATGCTGGAAAAGGGCAGGTCTAAATACCAAGTGCTGACCTAGTTCTTAAAACTTTAATAATTGCTGACAACAGTGGCTGAATATAATCTGTAGTAAAAATTATAATCAAATATGCATATTACTGTTGTTTGTATTACTGCTTATTTCATTGTAAGGATTTTGGTACATTAATGTAATTTAGTGTTAATGCCATAGACATTACTGCATGTTACCAAAAAATAATGGGCCTGAAACTCTGTGGTGGTGCTGAAATCCAATCAAAACTGATTTCTCCTTTCCCAGAACTTTCTGATCTAATTCTTTGAACCTGACTGAATGCTCATGACAGCTGAAAATCCTGTGCTTGAACATTTCAGGTATCATCCTAATGCCTGGTTTGATGGTGACACTTGCAAAACAATAGGGTTAAGGCAAATGCTGAACAATTCAAACAAGGTTAAACGTTGTGACTTTCATTTATCTTTTTTTTTTCTGCTTCTAGTTAAGAGCTGTGTAAATCTGCACATCCTGCTTCAATGCAGTGTTCATTCTATGAACTCTGTGACTATATTCTGGAAGTTTAATTTACATCATGGTTTACATTACCATCTATTTTACTGATAGTAATACTGTACTGCTGTGAGACCCTCGATATTTTCCCCATGTGAAGAGTGGCATCTCTGGTCTTAAGTGTGAAGTCGTTTTGGGACAGTGAGGTGGCAAGTGAGCATCTGTGAGGTTCAGAGGCACCTGACCTCTAGAGGTGATGTTGTGGAGAAGGGAAGAAATACTAATTTAAAATAAAATAGTAGTAGTATAATAATAAGGAGGTGTTAGCACTGAAGAAAAGTTTCCCAGTTCTAAAATACAGATTAATATAACCAAAGATGCCATTATGATATTAGATTAGCAAGCCAAATACAAATGCCCTAATTTTCACACTAATTTAAGAAGCCACAAGGTCTTTGAAGAGTTCACACTGAGATGTTTATGAAAATGCTGTACTGAAAAGCAGCAGAGCAGCATGGTGGCACGTCAGCACAAAAGTAATGTCCATTTCCAGCAGGGTTAGGCAGTTCTGATTCAAAGTACAACTTCTAGGACAAGAAGGTACAGTCTTCATCCTGATGAATTAATATCCTAATTTCTGTATCCAATTAAAAAAAATTATAACCCACAGGATTATTTTAAATCTAATTATTTCCTGCAGCAGAGTGGAGGGCGCTTCATGTAACCAGGGTGAAGTGTTTTAGCATGCATATAGGTAGAAGGCTGTTGGGTCAGCACCTACTCCATATGGCTGGATGTGGGAGCTCAGGCCAGAGCGCAGCGTCAGCTGAAATGGGAGAACTTTTTCGGAAAGACAGAAGGTAACTTAGAGATAGATTAATGAGGTAGGGTAAATCCCAAAGTTATATCCAAGCTCTTTTATGTCCAAGACTACTTGATCAGCTCATTTACAGGAAGTTGAAACACAGAAGATTACCATGCCACAGGCTTACTGTGCTGCTTTCTTAAACTACTGATGGGAAGATTCTGCCCACTTCCTTCCAAGCAGGGCATGCTTGGGACCTTGTAATAAACTGTGGTCAGCAATGTCTGAGCTGGATTTCAGTGTTCAGAGCCACGAGATAGTGATGCAGGAAGTAAGATACCGATACACAAAGCCTCTGTATTCATACACACAGTATGAAAGACATAAAACTGCAGCAATTAGCTGTTTTTAGTGGATGCTTTGCATCCTACTCGAAACATTAGTCTCAATTTAGTGTTTTTGCACCCTCAGAGCATTCTGCAATGCTGCATAACTTACAGAGTAGTGTCAAATTTTGTACTTGTATATGGAAGTATAATTGACATCAGAATTATCGATGTCATGTATTCTGGAAGGGAATTCTTAAATCTCTAATGTTACTGATGATTTGAAATAATGTTTCTTGAGAGTATTGCTCTGGCTAATAGAAGTCAGTCTTCTGTTTAGAATGAGACAAAACACGAGGAGTCATTCTGTACTGATTTCCTAATCTGGAAATCTTGTGAAAGTACCAGAGAGGAACATTGTTTTGGTAACTTTTTCATAACTGCTTATCAGTTTTTATCTGAGTCCTGAAGAGTTCGTGTTGATTAACTCTGTCTCTCCCTATGATCATTATTGTTAATTACATTGAACATTATATTCCAGACTATGCAGAAGACTTTGCTAGACAACACCAGCTGAATGGAGATGAATAGATTTGCACTGAGTAGAAATGAGTCAGGAGCTAACCAACACCTGTCAAGTTTGTGTTATCTGCAAATTTTAAAGAAATACAAATTACCGTAATTCATTAAAATATTGGATATAAAAAGACCCTTGTGTCTTCTTGAAATGTATTACCATTTTTCAATAATAACCTGAATACTTTTTTTTCCAACTACTTCTGACCTGAAATTAGTGCACCTTCATCTAGACTGTATTTTTCTTGTTCCTTATTACAGGAACCTGTCCCTTTGTCTGCTAGATCAGCTGTTTTGAAAGCAATTATATTGATTTGCCATGAATTGTTCCTGACAAACATGTCAACTCTTTGTTATCATCTTGTTTTCTTCAAGGTGCTTAAAGACAGCTTGATTTATTCCTTACTTACTAGTTTGTCACCATCTCTTTTCAAATATTGACTAGACTGTAATTACTTGAAGTACTTTATTTGCCCTTCTTCACTGTTATGGACCTTTCTCCATCCTTACTTGGACGGAGTCCTGCCAAAAATGTGTTTAAGTTGTTAAATCCCAGCAAGGCAACTGAAACATGGAGTAGGTAGCTGCATGACTTTCCTAGATCTGTACCTGTTCCCTGGTGTGTGAATATATGGAATAAAGTATTTCAGGAGAACTTGTACTCACAGCAGAGACAGGGAAAATGTAGAGGACTCAAGTCAGCTGGACCCACCTCAATTAATTTGGGCCTGTCTTATAGTTAGACAGAAATCCACACTTCTGGAGAAAAATAGTATTATGATTGTAATACACAACTTTTGCAACCATAAGAAAATCTGAAGGAATATTCCAGCTTTATTCCTCAAACCTATTGGAAGTCTGGCTTCAGTATTACTTTCATTTACATAAATTCCTGTGACTTCTTCATTTTATTTTGTGTATGCAAACACAGCATCAACCCTTTTCCCTTTTTCACTACATTGCAGGTATTGCCACCTGCTGTGAATGCTGTATTTGACATAGACTAAAATTCATTTTTATGTATTTTGTGATTTGTATGTAATTTCATATTTAAACAGATTCTTTGATTCTGTAGCTTCCATATTTTTTTGACAGAGCTGTCTTGTCTCATTCAGCTATGTTTTAAATCACATAACAATAAAAACCTATATAAAGAAATAATTTGTGATACTGCCTACTTTTTAGGGTGGTATAGAACTACAGTTAAATTTATTTGATAAGCTAGATGCAAAGGAAGTAGATCTAATATTACCTGGATTCTGTAAAAGGAATAATAATGGCCTGCCTAGGAAGTTATTTGTTCACCTGAAGAACAATGAGACTTAGAAGAATTATGATTGGATAAGGAGGTGACTGGGGGGTAAAAGACAACAGTCTTGGGAGGGGGAATACTAAATGGGAGAAAGATTAATAGTGAAGTTTTCCCAGTACTGGTTTGAAAACAAGGTTAATATTTTTATAGATGACTACTGCCTGGAAAGGAGGAGCACATTGATGAAATGTGTTGATGAGTCTAAGGTGGGAGACATCATCACTGCAAAGGAGAATCTGAGTGTCAGGTAGGAACAAATGGTAGTGATGAAATACAACAGTGAAGGTTTTGCCACTGTGCATAGCAGGATTTATTTTTTCCTCCAGTGAGCTGGGAGTCCTCAGGTGGAAAGAGAGATAGTGAAAGATAAAGGTAGACAGAGGTAGAGGAAGATAAATCCAGCTACTAACTGAAAGTGTGCTGCAGCTGTGAAGAAAGCAAATGGAAAGCTTGGAATGTCTCAGGTGGAGTATTTGCTCCACTGGGAGAGATTGAAGTTGTTTACCTAAACTGTTTATTTTCAAAGAGGATAGGGATGTACTAGAGTCTAAACAGAAGAAAAACTACCAAAACAGTATTGGAGAGGAAAGTAAAACAAGTTTGCTGTGTTTAGACTAGCTAAACAAAAGCCATTTAAAGAAAGAAAATCCAGGATAGTAGGTTTCAGTTTCTGTTTGCTTAATAATCTAATGTTTGTAAAATTCAGGAAAATAGCTGGGTTTGAAGAACAGCCATCTGATCCATTCATTTATCCTGACTAGCAGCCTTCAGAGTCTGAGGAAACTGCTGAAGTGACCCCGGAGATGCAAGTGCTCATTTTAGTTGGGGACTCTGCACACAAGTGACAGCCACGAGATGGTGCTGACACTCCTTACCGCAGCCAAAAGCATAGGGAGAGATTCAGCAGAACATGCAGTGGCCTGGATGTAACCAGACAAAATTTCCATGTGGTTCCGTGTGTAATGACCTGCAAACAAGTAACAAAGTCAGCGGCTCACTTCAGCCTACAGTTTGTAGTTAAGAGGTGATTTTTAGTATGAGGTCCTAATGCACACTCAATGTATTGGAGGGAAGAGGGAAAAGAAGCCAGAAAGAAGAGAATTAGAAGGGTGATGGTTATTTCTGAGATTGTGTCCCCTTTTTGCTTTGCTTTCAGATACAGAGGTATTGATGAAATTATGAGACTGAGAAGTAGAAAGAAACGTTTTATCTCTGATAATAATCTTCACTTGAATTTCTGTGCTTTGGGACTGCCAAGGATAAAATCTGCAGTGCCTACAGTGTCGCTGAATGCCTGTGCTTCTCTGCCTATTTTACTTTTATTCTTGCATCAAGGCAGGGACCATTGTAGGGGGTTTGTTTGCTATTTTCTGTACAGCATCTTAAAAGGGTTGGAATAGAGATAGCCATAAACTGCAGAAACCTAATAGTGAGCTCCTAGTGAGGTTTATAAAGAAGAAAAATACTGTTCGCAAAAATGTTACTTGGGAACTCTGAAGTCAGCTGAACTGAGGAAACGATGCCCAATTGAAAACTGCATAAACTTATCTCACTGCCCTGAGAACAGCTTGCCTTCCCCCCTGTCCTGTCCTATTTGCTAGCAAAAGCATCATGTCTCTGTTCATTAATCATTGTGGCCGTGGAAAGGAGAGGTTTATCCTTCTCAATTCTGTCATTCACCCTCCAGCAGAATCTTTCAAAGTTAAGAGGATTGTTACAGAATGCCTTTCTTCCATTGCTGTGTCATCTTTTGCTCCTGAAATGCAGTGCATGCATTTTTACCCTGAATAAAATAAGAATAAATGTATTTAAACTTAAACCTGAAATGGCTAAAAAGCATGCTGCATTCAATAAGTATGATAAATTAGGATTTTACGAAAAGTGTCCTTGCTGACTCTTGGGACAGAGTGCCATTAAATCTATACTTCCAAACATCTAAATATATGTACTTAATCAGTTTCAAGCTTCTGACTACCAGTAGAATTGCTTTTATGATCCAAAGATGTGTAATATTGTTTACTCAAGATTCTGGCTTGCATTAAGTGCACAGACTGTTCTAAAAAACTCATGTTTAAAAGGATGGGGAAAAAAATTGTGAAACTTCTGTAGCCTTCTGATCTTATTGTAGAATCAAGCTTAGAAGCTGCTGAGCTGCCTGGTTTCAATCCAGCAAAGCAATGAAGTACATGCTTTAATTTTCAGCTTGAGAGTTGTGTCATGGAAATCAGTGTATCTGCTTCTTTAATAGTTCTCACCACTTATGAAGGAAAAACCTAAGCACGAGCTGGTAGTTCCTGTTATAATGTATTCAGAAATGCCAGCCAGTACTGATCATGCTGTTGGTTGAAGGCATTTAACACTGGCAATGCTAGCACATGCCTCTTGTGGTGCTGTATCAGTGTGCTTCAGTCTTGTCCTTAGAGAGCATCTTTAGAGCTGGAAGTGCATCTATTCCTCTGTATTCTCTTTCTGCTAATTTTGAAACTAACTGCAGGGCCTGGCATTTCTTTTTACCTACGATGTGGATATTTACCCTTTTTGCTGATCTGAGGTTAGCACATTATTACACAATTTTAATCAGGAATTTGCTTATTGCTGGTGCTTCGTGTGAACTTAGACTGAGGAGGGGCTGTAATACACAGTCTCTTCCTCAAATTGCCACTTGGCTAACAGAGACTTGGATTTGTAAGTTGTCATCCTTCTTGGCTGCCTTATTCTTTCTTGAATATATTTCTGCAATGTCAGTTGGGGCAGTAAGAAGTGCTTTGAATGTCAGAATGGAGACTCTTTTTCTCTGGGTAGTGTTTTGGTTTTGTATGCTAGTCCCTTAATGCAGAAAAGGGCTAGGATGAAGTTTGGGTCGGTAATTGAAGAACTGCCTTTTACCTAAGGATGTCACTACAGCAGTCGTCCAATTGCAGCCTTCTAGTGCGAGGGAATCTTCAGGGCTTAGTGCAAGCAGGAAATGTTTAAATGTTTAAATCTGATAGGGGTTTACTGATGCTGTGCAAAGCAACAATCTGCTTCACTCTCCTGTCAAGGACATACCTGTCCCTGTGTACCTATCTTGCATGTTTTATAACCAAAATACTAGTGTATAATAAAAGATAAGCATAAAATTATTATTTATTGTCTTCTTGTCAACTGTACAGAATCAAAATAAGACATTTCCAACTCTGTAGAGAAATTATCTAACAATAGAATGCTTTTTATTTTATTGCTCATTAGAGAATATAGCACAGTTAAACCTTAAAGTGTTATATCTGTAAGTAACTGATATATCCTTGAGCAGGAAAAAAACATTAAAAAACCCCCAAACTTCTTAATGAATCTTCTTTGATAGTTGGGTTAAAGAGAGTAAATCAGAAAAAAAAAACAAAAAAAACAAAACCAAACCAGCTAAAGTGTTTTCTTCATGGTTTTCCAACATTTTTTAATGAGCTGTTTCATTTTTATGTGGATAATGAAGTCTTGGACCTTTGAAAGAGAAAGGACATGTCACGAGTTTCAGATGTCAGGTGGGAAGCATTCACGTGTAGCGCTGCAGTGCAGGAATGAGGCAGAGAGTGACAGCTGTATAATGAAAACAGAATGAGCGATGCACAATAGCTCCAGTAAAGGCCTTATTTATTTTCCTCCTCTGTCTTTGAAGCTTGGTTTATGGTAACCAAGTTTTGTATCACATCACTCCCCTCACTGAAAGAAGGATAATCAATTTCAAGAAAAAAAACCCTGGAGTTAACAATTTTAAAAATGTGATTCTGTCTACTCTTTCACATACTTCATTTCCTTCTTTTTGCTCATTTTTTCCTTGTATTTTTACATTTCTTTCTCTTTAGTCACCCCTCAATTGTTCACTGCATACCTCTGAAAATCTCTTCCTACTTTCCTTCTCTTTCCTGCCCAGCTCTTTGATCTGTGTTCATATTGTAAATTTGTTTTCCCTTTTCTACCTCTTTTGTGTTCCTCGTTTATAGTTTCCAGGGAAGAGTTGCTTCCAGCTAAGTATTTCTGACTGCCCTCAGCCTGCTTCTGCTCAGCTCTGAGGAAGCAATAACTGGTGGAAGCTCCATGTACGTAGCTTTTCCTCTCACACTGTCTTCTGCAAAAGAAATGGTTTTCCAGCCCTGCATCACAGACAAGCTGCTTTGCTTAGCCTGTGGCTTCAGGAAACTGGAAGTTTAAAACTGAGACCAATAAGGACAGCAAGCCATTGTGTTGCCTGTGGCTCTCACTTGATCAGAATGGAGATCCATGGGCCCATGGCAGACTGCTGAATTGGCTGATAGGGCCAAGCAGAGAGCAGATCACCACACTCCAGATTGCTGGTCTGTGCCCAGCTTCCAGCTGTGAGCCTCTTTCCATAATCGGTAAGCAGGGGGCTTATTTGGCACTTGCTGATCTAGTGTCCCATAGATTATCTGCTGCTTTGTCCTTGGGTCTGATCGCTTTTAGTATTTCCATGGCATGTATGTCTAAACAATGTCTTTTTGTTGAGAAGACCAAATAGCATTTATTGTGAAGAGCAAAAAAAAACTTGGATAGAACTCTTAAGTCTGCAGACATGCTCCTAGTTGAATTCTTATTACCAGATTGCAGGAGTCTCCTTAATTTTGAGTTTTAGCTTGAAATTCAGGACTTTGTTTAAACTCTCTTGGAAATAGTGGGAAGACCCACTTGCATTGCAGCACAAGGTAATTGAAGCCAGGATAAAACTCTTGTTACCATAATTTGTTTACACATATTTTGGAGCCACCACCCTGCTGCCTCCTGTCAGTCCATGTGCTTATCTTCGTTATTCCTGTGTTTATAGAACGAGCCTTATTTTGCTGTTGTACAACTGATCTCTCTCTCTGATCTGTTTGTGCTTCCAGTTGTCCGTTGTTTCCTACCTCATTTTTCCCCTTCCATCCTGGAAATCAAGCTGCAACATGCCCCTGAAATGGGCACTTATTCCCTATTGTCTGCATAGAAAAAAAATAAATAATGCACACGTCAGATACCACTCTGGGGTTACAGAAGTAATTGCCGCTTTGCAAATGACAAGTTCTCACAGCCCAGTCATCTTTTCCACATCAGGACTGAAAACTGCAAGCACAACTCACGCACAAATACCTACGTACTTCTTTCTTATTCTTTTAAGTGCTTCCCCTGGGTGCTTCTTTCTCCCTTGTCAAAAATACTGTCATTCACATCCTTGAAAAACTTAAGCCTCTAAGATGAAAATATTGCAGAGTGAAAATAAGTTATTGGAGACTAAGTTTGTGGGAGAAGGGAGAGTTACTGCAGCTCTATGCATAAAAATAAGAACATGCTGCACCTCAGGCTTACTGAGGCTTTTTTACCTCCTTAGGCAGATATTGCACTATGCCATTCGGTGGATAGTAGGCAAGGAAGAAACAGAAAGGTGAAGCCATTATCCAACTATTCTGCATGGTCACAAGGGTAGTGTTTATCAAGTCAGAGCAGAAATCAGACGTCTGGATGATCTTCAGGTTAGCAAATTAAACCAAGTATTATCTCTTCTGTTATTAGTATGGCTGATAGTTTAGAACCTTTATTAGTAAACATCCTCTGTTACACTAAAATAAAAGGCAGAAATTATGAGCAATGAAGCTATAACAGTAAAAATTAGTAGCTGTTTATTTTACTGGTTTGAGTTATATAATAGTCTTGAACTGAGACCACAAGAGGGTGAGGATGAAATAATATGAGTCATTGTTAAAAATAGGATGTGGGTTTGAATTAGATGTTGAGTGTGCTGGCCAGCTGAATAGAGGATGCAATTTGCAGTGAGAAATAAGATATGTCTATAGTACATAAATGTTGAATACTGCATAAACATTTAGTGATTAGGGTTTACTGGTGATTTTAGTTACAATCTGGAAATTGTGTGTATTGTTGCAACTGGTACTGCAGGGACAAGAAAGGCATCTGACTGGTCCAGGATAGGCATTTCCTCCTATGCAAGGAGATGAGGCACAGTGCTTTTTAATCTTTCTTCATGTTGAATACCATGAGCAGCAAGTGGGGAAATAACTGTATAAACTGAGAGGAAATAACAAAATTACAAAGCAGCTATGTTGGTATATATAGGAAATCCTGAGCTCAGTTTTGTTTTAAGTTTTATCTGGTAAGAATGGAGTTTCTCTCATGGCTAGGAGCATGCAATGATTCAGTTTATACAGTGAGGGAAGACGGGATCATTTTAATGATAAAGGTGGCAGAAATTATGACCTCTGGCTATTGCTGGGAACACAATATTTCACCAAGTGGACTAGAACACTCCTACTCTGATTGAGCACACAAATTTTAGGTTATGTTCCTACACAATTTAAAGGTGGAGCGTGTTGAACTTGAGCAGTGGTTCATCTCTTGCCACTGTCATCCATATTTTCATCAAAGTAGAGTGGCTGTTAGTAACTGTGGTGAATGGGTGAGCTTTGGATGAAAAGAACCATGCATTATGTTGGTGCTGCGTGGGCATCTAAGTCCTCCACTTTGTTTAGCTAGTGTAGTGAAAAAAAAAAACAAAAACACATTTCTTTGAGCTTATTTTCTATCTTAATTTTAAGGACGGGTGACATTAAGGAATGAGGTTTTTAAAAAATAAAACCACCCAGCAGAGGATGTGCTGGTCACCGTGGAAACCAGGCTTTTGATGAAGAGGTTGTCTATCTGGTAATACTTTGTACTGAGTTCTGTTTACAATAAAGTTCTGCATTATTTTTTCAAATTCTTCCACATTCTCTTCTGCTCTATAGTTTACTTCTAGAAGATAAAAGAGAGGGAACTGCAAAATATGATATTTGCCTTTAAAGTATGGAAAAATACTTATTTCAGCAAAATAGGAATCCATTTTGCTGAAACAAGGTTTTTATGTAAGGCTAGTGCATGCAAATAGAAGTGATGGCAAAGGAATTCAATGCTTAATAAGTCTTTGGACATACATCAAGCTTAAAGGCCAGTTGTTTCAAAGAATGAGTGTAAAATTCTGTGAGTACAGCAGTGGGTAAACGCGGATATTTGCAGAAACAATGCTCTGCATTTGTGAACATCCAGACATTGAGCACAGTCTCATGATCTCAGTGAAGTTATTCATGCACGCTGTGGGCTCTTAGTCCGGCAATGCTTTCTTTATATAAGTGAACAACCCTGAATTTTGTGGTGTGTTAGAAGTTTTTATCAAAAATGTTATTGGAATTCTGTCAGTCAAGGTTTTTCTGAGCTCAGGTATATGAATCAGGCAATGAATATTTGAAAGCTGAACCAGACGAACCTTCAATGGCTGAATAAAGAAGGTTTTAAGCAAAAATCTGGGGATTGACTGATCATGAACATATGGTTCACTCCTGTTTTGAGCAACTTATTAACTCAGTATTAAAGTGTAGCAAATCCAACTCTGAAAAAAAAATAAGTGTAAATTTTCATGCTCATAAACCTGACTGATAATATATATATTTCTTTTTAAATAAGAAATTTATTATCAAGTGCTAATCAGTAAATTCAATATATCAATAAATAGTCCAAAGTTTATTAAATTTATGTATTACTAAAGTTTTAATGTAATACTTTTTAGTGTATTATTTCCTGATCAGAACTGCATCTACATTCAGTATATCCTGTGGACCTTCAAAGTCTCATCTTCCTTCTTTAGCTGTGGAAAATACTCTAAGATTTTGCCATGTTATTCTTTCGAAGTTGACAGAGCCTGTTGAATTTGTGTAGAATGACTTGCTCCAGTGACCTCTATCTCAAGAGTAATCAGACACACTTTTACGTTTTATTGATAGAATCCTTTCTTAGCATAAAACTGTATGACCTTGTTTCCTCGTTCTTCAAAATGTCTGTATGAGTCTCAGGCATGTACAGAGGAGAGTTTGTCTCAAAGGAAAAAGCATCTTTTTTTTTTTCTTTTCAGGCATACTGTGTAAAATTGTCTTTGGCAACTGAGGAGAGTTGGCATAGGTTGTTGAAAGGCTTAATAGATGTATTTTATTCTTAACACTGTTTTACACTGATTTAGGTTTTATTCCAAAACAACTTAAAGATGCATAACACTTCAAGCATGTCAGTTGTCTGGAAATTGCTTGCGTGCATGATTATTTGCAGTTTTGATATTTCATTTAAAAATATGATTATACTTGTTTCAACATTTGTGTGATAAATAAACATTTGACTCTCCAGCTCCTGTGCATGGCTCTCTTTAAAAACACAAAACCACCTCTCCAGCTCTGTATGCAATAGTTAGTTTTACAAAAACATCTGTTTTATTGCACTTAAGACACTTATTTTTGTATTAAATTAATCTATTTCTTTCAATCTTTTCCTTGATTATGCAAAGTAAAGATACTCTTGCTTTCCACAGTGCACTTCTTTAATAAATTTAGAATTTTCTATGATGGTGACAAATGTATTAATTTAATAAGCTGGACTACTTTTCTATATTAATATGTCTTTATGCAGAGTGCGTTTTGGAAAAGGAAATAGTTATTTAGTGTAAATGTGTTAGTGAAACAGTCTGAAAATACTAATATGTGATTATTCATGTTTACATTATTTAAAGTTATTTGAATAATTGTTTTTTCTTTTCCAAGCAAATTAAAACATAGGCATATTTACAGTCCAGACCCTACATTCAGTCCTCTGAAGAGGCACTTAACTTTTCTTAGATAAATAAGCTAATTAATCAAAAATACTGCTGAGACCATCAAGAATGATCTAACAAAATATTTTAGCTAATGTATATTTTTTAGCATGTGAACAGTCCTTTTACTTCAGTGGTTCTTCCATGTGCTTTAGGAGAAATGTTCAAATGTTTTGATTGATTAGGTCTTGAATGCTCAGGATCTTGGTTGATGCCCCTTCAAGTTCTCTGCGTAAATAGCCTCTGATTGCACCTTTGCTATTTGTAAGGAAACTTGTCAGTAGGAGACTTCTGGGAGGTTTTATTTATAAAAACTGTTATGGCAGCTTAAGTAATGAAAGAGTTTAGTCTGCGTTGAAATAAAAACTAAGTTTTTTACTGGTGCTCTTTTTGCCAAGAGGATGGAATTACCAGTCTCAGTGCATTAATTCTTAAAAAACATTGACATTCTGCAATACTGTGTACCTGCAGAAACACCCACACATATTCAAAAACCTTGAAGTCTTCTGATGATTGATTTTCACTTTGAGACTACAGAAAGTTTTTCCTTTTCCATTTTATTTTATAACAACTTTCTGCTGAAAAACTCTGTGCTTGAACTCCAATGTGTGTGGAGAGGGGTGTGCTGAGGAAGTTAATCTGTACTAGAAGTACAAATTTCTCTGATCTGTGATGTAGCAGGACACGTGGAAGGCTGCTTTTGCATGCCAGACCTGTCTCCCATGTTTTCATTCTGCAATGTGGTTGGTCCGTGTGGAGGGTTGAAAGCAAACTGAAAATGGAGTGTTTTGTAAGGTGTGTGACAAATATTCCTTGTGGTTTGTTATTTATTGAAAAGCATGATGTTCCTGAAGGTATTGCAAGTACCTCAAAAGCTACCTAAGCTTGGAGAAATGTAGTAGAGAGCAGATGGTACTCTGTGATCAGAGGGGCTGCAGGGACAGGAGGGACCTCACTCCTGCGATTTCATATTCCGGAGTCTGGGAATAAAACTTGGCAAATGGTGGCTTCACTTGTTGAGGAACATGAAGCCAAGAGCAGCTTTGCTGCTTGTTAGGAAAGCAGATGAGAACAACAGAAGAAAGACAGGAAGCTGTGAATACATGCAGGTATGGCAGCTGGGAGGCTCTGCTTGGGCAGGAGTTAAGTTGTTTGGTGCAGCAGCCCCTGGGGTGCCTGCAGGACTCAGCTCTAAGGGGATGCAGCTGCCCCATTTTTTCCCCCTGCAGCAAGAAAGGTGCTTCAGGGAGTTTCAAGTGACAGCTCAGGGAAGGTTCTGTCATCTTATAAAACAGGGTTTGGTTCTTTTGTTCTTCTCTGCAACTTTGTCCTCAGAAACAAGCTTTTGGCTCTGAGCAAATAAATTTGTGCTGCTTTCACCTTTTCAATCTTGTTATTAAAATGAATCCCAATGAAGCTGGCAAACTTAATGTATGTTACTCCTCCAATTACAGTCAGTATGTCACTTGGGAGGTGGAAAAGGATGCCTTCTGCTAAGCTGCAAGGACAGTTTAAAGACTGGTATCATGAGAGGTCTAGTTACAGGCAGAAATCTTCCTGTCATAGACTAGTGTGTCCTCACAAGCAGAGGTTGTGGTAAACCAGCTCAGTCCTTCCTTGGCTGCCTCATGTGATGTTTGAAAAAGGTGGTGTAGAAGCTGTAATGGCTTTGCTTCCATGATGATCTGGTAAGAGCCTTTGATTTTTGTACTGAGGAGACACTTGTTCTGGCACTGGCACTGTGGTCTCTTCAGTGGGGTTTGTGGTTTGCAGCCCCTGTCTCCTTGAGCAAGTGCTGGTGCCTCAGTTGAGGCAGAGCAGCCATGGAGGCAGGCACAACAGGATGTACCATGCAAGAGGAGGAGCAGCAGCACTTTTTGAGGTGACCCAAGACTGGCACTGCTATGCTGAAAGCTGCAGGTTGATCCATGACAACCTCCTTCAGCTCACTCCCACACCTGTGCACACCATTCAATGCAAGTGTGTGCGAGGGAAGAAAGCTCAGCTCAGCCAAAGGAGAGAACATGGACATGGGGTTTTGCCCATGGTGCTCACGGTGGTGGTCTCCCAGTCACCTTCCTCTCTGACCTGACTTGATGATGGAGGATTGTTCTGTAATTGCTTTAATCACACAGGCTGGGATCAGAAAATTGAGATATTTCATCCAGTCAGGAATTTATCACCTGACCTAATATCTCTGAAGGGGAAACCAGTGATAAATTGCAAGATACTGGAGAGCAAAACCCATCTCGCATTCTTCTAGCCCACTCTGTAGTGGCAGCAGTCAAGACAGCATGGCCTCACATCATCTTGGGGACATTTGAAAGTGTAAATGTTAGTGTGGAAATGGCCATTAATCTGAATAGGCACACTATTTCTTCTTGCATGGCCACACTAGCATTCAAACGCGAAGCTCCTAAGTATAAAAATGAGGGGGAAAAAGCCCTGCAACATTAGAAAATTGTTCTTCTGAATCTGCAGCTTTACAAAGCATGGAGTGTGTCAAAAAGTCAATATGGAGAACATGTTGGTTTTAAACAGCTTTTCTCAGACTAAGACAGGAAAAGAGAACCAGAGCATGTCTGGATACAAAACATATTCCTGCTTTCAGGACTGTCTTCAAATAGTGTTTCACTTCAGATGATAATAATATTGAAGCTGAAAAAATGTGAGTACAATTAGCAGTTAATACTTCCAGGTGAGCACTGGTCATTCATCAGTCTTTGGTGGTATTGGGGAAGCTGGGGATGGATCACAGTAAGCAAAAAGTGTTTCTTTCATTTGTATTTCTAACTTCTCTTGCCCAGTTATCTGCTATACTTTGCATAGGACATTGTCCCCACAGCGTGCACATGGGGAGCTGCAGACAAAGCATTGCAGTGTATCACTGGTGCCAGCTGGATGCTGCTGCTCATATGATGCTTTAGCATCAGGGTAATCCCCACTTAAGTCGGCAATCCTTCCTCCCAGTCTTAGTCTCGTATAATAGCAGCAGTTATCAAAACTTCAAGTAACAGAACAGCTCTTTCCACTAGGGATATTCATGTTCCTTGAATCTTCTTTCCTTGTGCATGATTTATGGGAGTCTCAGGCAACTTGCTTAAGACCTAACTCAACATTACATGCAGATATCAATAGCAGTTCTTTGTAGACAGCTACAGAAACAGGTTTGTTGGGTTACATGTGGATTTTCTTTCTGAATCCTTCTGTTGAACTGTAGGACTTCATATTTTTCCTGTCTTCCAGGGCTGGCACGTCAGTGTGTAGATGTCTTCCATGTTTCCAGCAAGTGCTGCTTCCTTTTCTTCATTACAAAGGAGAAAGCATTCTAGAGTGGATGAAATATATTTAAATTAAATATAATGGCAGTTAGAACAAAGATAATAAGAAAATAGTAAATTGTAAGTTCACCATTAGAAGCGATTTGGGTGTGTGTATCTGCGGAAATGGGAACTAAAGCAGTGAATACAGATGAAATGTAGTGAATGATCTTATTCAAGCAGAACTGTTGCAATGCCAGTGCCTTTTTGCCTTTGATGTATTCAGACTGAGGTGTTTCCCTTGGGAAATACTGATATTTCCCAAGATTCTGATATTTTGGGTACTTTATTCCCCCTAGTGAAAAATTTTAGACATGTAACAGATCTCCCCAAACTTGCTTGACTGGTTCTTATGTGTCTAAGCAGCAGCTCTATGGTTAGGTGCAAGCACTATTGTACTGCACATTTGGCTTCCGGGTGCCTTGATGTTATTAATGTCCCACGAGGCTACCAGTATAGGTGCTGAAGCTGGGTGGCAATGCACAGCGTTACACTACAAACATTCTTTTTCAAGGTCTCTCTTCCAAAAATATATTTTGTAAATTTGGAAACCAGTTTTCAAAAAATTTTTTTTTTAATTATTTTTTTTGCATGAAAAACCAACCAACCAAGCCAAAAATCCATCTAAATTAATGGGGAGGGAGGAAATCAATACACGGATTTCCTAAACCAAGAACTAAATAAAGCGCTTCTGCCTTCTTCAGTCAAAATAGCTTACACTGTCCCATAAAGATCCTTTACTTAACTAAGCCTGAAGAACCTGTAAAACTATGGTAGAAAACTTTTCTCTTTTTTTCCTTACTATAACCCTTCAGTTGACCTGCCAAATTGAAGAAACTTGTGTTGATGTTTTTAGGCTCTTTCTACACTGGGCAACCAACAGTGGTTTAAAAATGTGTTCACAGGTTTTTATATATTGCTGTCGTATGAACAGGAATAGTCATAAGTAAATACACACAAAATACTGAGTGTGTTACAAATAGATATTACTTTTATTTCATTTTTTTTTGCATTGCATTAGGTCCTAAATGCTGTGTGATATGATTAATTTCTTGGTTGGGACCCAGTTCTTTTGAGCTGTTTTTGCAGGGTATTTTACAAGGGGATGCAAGCTGCTGTTAAAAGATTGCTTTGAATTACAGTAGTGAGTGGCTGGCAGTATTTATGAATGTGGCCCAGAGTGATGCATTTTTAAGTATAGTTTCAATTATATACACTACTTACGGATATCTCTTTTCATTTCCTCTTGCTTTTGGTATTATAGAGATCCAAAAGGATTATTACCGGTGACATTTCTAGAGCTTCTTTTTCTTACAGTTCTTTGCAATCCATGCAAAGCTGGAAAACTCAAATCATGAGCCTTTGTGGTTAGTTTAATTCTGCTGCATTCCTAATATTTTAAAAGTTGAATGTCTGAAAATGGTCCGTGCTTCTGAATGAGTTGAAATAATGAACCATCTAATCAGGTAGTAGGTTAACTTAAAAATAGCTTCACTTTCTGGAAGAACACTTAATAATCATATTAATATCTCTAAGATGCACTTAAAATATTTCTGTAGAAGATAAACTTCTTTAAACTGAAGGACTAGGTCATGGGAAACTATCCCAGCCTGGGAAGGCGGGGTGTTATTTAAAAGGTCACCAATAAATGGAGTCAGTTTTCAGTGTCTGATTAGCCAACTTTTGAAACTTCTCAGTATGAGGCCTTTTATGTAGGTCCTTGCTGGGAGAAGAAACCCAGTACAAAAATCTCTTATTTTCTTAATTCTGCCTGAAATACCACTTAAAGGAAATCAGGCCCCTTGGTTATGATGTGTGTATGTGTATGTATATTCATCAGTGGATATGATTATTTAGTGGTTATAATTAACAGTTTTGCCATTGTTTGTTTCTATTTGTGAGGTTTCTTTGGTAGATTGTTTTTGGAATTTGGTATGTTTTTTTAGAGTTGTAGAGTAATTTAGGTTAGAAGGCATCTTGAAATCATCTTGTCCAGTCCCTCAGTGAAAATAAGAACAGCTTAGATCAGTTTCGATTTTTACTCTTTCAAATGATATTGCTACTCTTTAATAAAAAAACGGTAAACCTCAAATCAAGAGTTAATAAACCCCTTTGTCTCTTCACAGAGGTCATGCATTCTTAATTATCACATTTTATTTTAAATGATTCTTTATCTAAACCTCTTAAAGATGAGCAGTGAAGGTGCCAAGTATTTACACGCTCAGAAATATTCTCACATCTTCCTGTGTGCACATACATGTAACTGGTAATGTTTTTTTGTTTGCTTCCTCATGTTGGCATATCCGACCCTAAAGACCTGCCCTCCAAATCTCAGTGGCCTGTTCATGGCATTTAACGCTTTCTCCCATATCCTTGTGCTATATTCTCAATGTTTTGTTTGCAAATCCTCTCACCATCTATTTTGCAAATTGCACTGGAAGGAGGGCTGGATGAAACAGCATCGCAGAACCAGCAGTGCACTTGAGCACAATTTACCATGGGATGTTCTGGTGGGGCCATTCTGATAATCTTCCCACGCTGGGTCCTTCCTCTCTGCTTCAGCATTAACTTCAGTTCATTTTCTACTTTCATGAAGATGAATGATTAGTATATGGTCACCTGCAGTTTGACTAAAGGTCCAGCACAGCCCTAAGCTAGCTGCTTTTACAGTGGACTGGAAAGCCCTCATGAGTGTCTGGGGGCCTGTCTGTTCCTAGAAACTGGCCCTGTGCTTTCTAGATGTGTTTCTATTCCTCTCACGAGCACAGTATTGCAGCCTCTCTGTGCTGTATAACCTTATGAAAATGTCTGTCTCCTTGCAGGTAAAAAACCAGTCCTGACACTTCTCTCTAGTCCACAAAATCTGAAAGGTGTCTGGTGCTCGATATTTAAAGAATATATATGTTTTGGGTTTTTTTAACCTGCTTTGTTAAAAGTTTGTTGTGCTCTTCTAGTGCAGCACACTGTTCTTTCTGAATCTTCACCAACTTTTGGATCTTACTATCTTCTACTGCTGGTAATTCGGTACTTAAAAATTTTCATAAAATCCTCCCTTTGCTCTAAAGCTTTTTTTCCTTGTCTCCACACTAAATTCCTACCCTGTTGATAGAAAATGTTGTCATAGGTTTTAAAACTGTTCTTTTCTTTTTCTGTTGAGGAGGTGGGAAAAGATAAGTGGACCTCAGTTTAATCTATTATTAGATAGACTGTCATCTCAGGGTGTTCATACTAGGAACTAACTTATGGGTAGAACTCTGATTGCGAGATTATGTCCTTTGTGCAGTTTAAATCATTGAGCTGCAATGAATCATCCTGGAAAGGTTTGCCATTTTTGTCTCTGTTTCAAAGGAACAGTAAACTTTTCTGTTTGCATTGATGGTAAAGTACAAAGATGTGTGGCAAAATGACTTCCCATACATTTTAAGGAAACCACTCAATTTACTTTTTTTTGAGCAGATTGTCTTCTGTCTGACTGTTCTAGGTTTTGTATAAATAGAAGTAGAAATGCTTTGTTTAGACAACAGAATTTTATGGGCTATCATAAGATTTATTTTACTGTTCCAAGTTTAATTTTCTTAGTTAAGGAAATATTTAGAAATAAATGGAATATTTACTATTCCATTCATTGCATTTACCATAAAAGGAATATGTACCATTCTATACAAATTATGATCTGTTAGGAGTATTTTAACTACTTCATGTGTTATGACACTTGTGTCTTGATAAGGTGCATGGTAACTTAAAATTTATTGCACAAAATATAGTTAATATGGAAATATGCAGCAGTAGGCTGATTTTAAAAAGTTTTAAAGTAATTCATCCCTAAATAATTAATAATGGTTCTCTATTTTGAAAAGCGACATTAAATCAAAACTTTTGTTTTTTGGTCTATGTACGTTTTCTGCTTATATCTCCCAGCTTCGGCTTCAAGCTGCAATTGTTTTTGTTAGAGCCCCCACAAAGTTGCTTTTAACAACACCTGCACTTTATGCTGTAAGAAATACTATCTGTCTATGATTTTCTTACTTGATTTATGGAAAGTCTTACTGGGAGGTCCTGAGTTGAAGATCAAATATAATACTATAGATAGTGGAACTAGTAATGGTGTGCTTGGTATGAATTGTGTCCCTCAGCTACCTCTGTAGGGCATTGATTTTACTATCCCTCTGGGAAGGAGCTATGAAGTGTGGGGGGGAACATTCTCGTTGTCTATTTATGCGAAAATTGTAGAATTTGTGGATATTTTGATGTGGGGGGTTTTGTTTATTTTACAAATGTGGGTACATAAACCACATATGGGTATGTGTATAGCCACAATGAAGCTATATGGAATAATTCCTTTTATATAGAACACCTAGGAAAATTCTCCGTAAGTGAATCAATCTCTAAATAACAGTTTGCTATTATTCCCTAGATGAATTCCTATTACATAAAATCTCTGGAATACAGACATGGCCATTACTGATTTTTCTCCCAAACCAAGTCTAAGAAACATGGGTTTGGTGTTTTTGTGAGTTTTTTGGGATTTTTTTGGGAACATGTTTTCTCCCGTGAATTTTGGCTTTATTATTGAAAAACTTGTTTGTTGGCACTTGATGGTATTTTGCTTGTTTGGTTGGTTGGCTTTTTGGGGGTTTTTAATAGCAAGAGTCTTGGAAGGTCTCTTATTAGAAATAAAGTTGCTACAGTAAGAAGCAACCATTTCTATTCATAAAATCTTCTCAGTTACTTGTACTGCTTCCCACCTGTATGAGATTTAAACTTGCGTTGCAGAAATGGAAATCTGTCTACATGATTACTTATTCTCTTTTCCTTTGTCTGGATATTTGTAATACGTCAGAAATGACTGTATGGAATTTTTTTTATTAGTGTCATTTTGAATTTGCTTAATCAACATCTTTTTGTTGAAGTCCATCATGTTTTTTAGCTTCCTTTTCATCTGCACACGTAGTTCAGAACCTACTTTAACCAATTTCAAATAATGCATCAGCAGCGTGGACCAAAGCTTGTGAACCACTCACTTTTCTAGAAAAAAAAAGGCCAATAAAGTTTCTTCTTGAGTTAATATTGATCATTCCTGTTTCATTGTTAAGAGAATTGAAAAATGAAGTCAACTTTCTATAGTTATGAATTGTTTATTTATGTGAAAATAATCTAAAAACATTTTATTTTTTTCTAAGGAGGTGAAATCTTGAAGAATGAAGTTTACTAAGAAGACTATATTAATGTTAGAACTGTAAGATGAAAATGATAAAATAGAAAAAATATTTGTTATATTGACAGCCCTGAATATTAATGCATGTTTAATTCAGAAGAAAATAAATAATTGGCCTCTCATAACCAGGAAAGATTTTACAATATGATAGAAAATTACTTTTTCTTTAAAATGTGTTGGTCTGTATTTTGTTGGTCAGAATTCTGATGTAGAAATAGTAGAATTTTCCATGATAGTGTTAAAAACAGAAATAGTAAATATTTCTGTTCTGTATTTAGGGGGAAAATGATGTCATAACATGAAATGCTTCATTCCAATGCTCACTGAATAGTTTTAATTAGAAACCACAAATTAAATTATTTTAGAATAGGTAGCAAGATGTCTTCTTTTATAGTGCTTTAAAATATTTCTTTTAATTCCTAATTGAACTGAAAAAAAATCCTGAAAAATTTCAAAAGAGTCATGTGACAGAGGAATAGATCAGAAAACATCTAAACTTACCAATATGACAACCAAGGAGGGATTTTGGCCAATGCTCAATAGATCAATGTAGAGGTCAAAAATTTGATAACTGAAGGCACTTTGATTTGACACACAATAAAAATAGAGAAATCAGAAAGCTGAAGGATGTTCAAGCTGAGCAGCACCAAATGCTAATTTTCCTCAGCCACCTCTAGGCAAGATACAGTTAGCAGAAACTTTTCTGCTTTTTGTTGCTCTCATCAAGTTCCTCAACACCAGCCAAGGTGCTTGAGCACCTTGGGAATGCTCACGAGCCCTGAGACCATTCACTAAGCATGTGATGTATCAAATAGTAATCTTTCTGCTAGCATTGCAGTTTGTTTTGAAAGCTTACTGAAGAGTTTAAATGTGTTTTCTTCTGCTGCTTCCTGCTTTTCTTGTGTTCACTCCTATATTGGCTATATTTTTAATTTTGATTATCTATATGATATGTGCTATTACCTGTATAGATTGTATGTGTATTATTTATATATGGTAATTGCCCTTCTTTCTCATTTATTCTTTTGATCTGTCCTTCACCCATGCCTACTCCCTCCTAGCAGTTATCTCATAGGTTTTGAACTAGTTATGTTTATGAAAAGGGAGGAATAAATATCATGTGTGTTCTGTTGACAGTATGAAAAATGTTTATTAAAACTTAAATGAAATGTAAGGAAGTAATGGGCCTTACAGTGTCCTGTCATCTGAGAGGAGTAACTTTTTTATTAAAAATACCTAAACCAACACAAAAGGGACAAAAAGCCAAACCAACCTCAAAATGTGCTTCTGTTTATGCCCAACATGTTTATGTTCTGCTGGTGTTGCTACTGGAATTTGTATGCTCTTGCACTATTTTCACACTCTCCAATATTTTGGAACTGATTAGCTACATTAAATTGTACTTTGGATTGTTAGTCTGTGCTTCAGGCCGTAGAAGCTCTGATTTACTATTTTTTTAAAAATTTTGTTGTTGTTGCTAGGCCCCCTCTTTCTCTGATAGGCTTATGCTGTTACCTGGGTTGTTCTACAAGTACTTGATACTGATCAAGTAATATGGGTACCACTGCTGGGACTGCTTTGATGTGTGTTTTCCCTGCACTCCCCCCTTACACTACATAGCCTTTTCATCTTCTGAAATGTATCAGTTGGATGATATTCATGATTACTTTGTGATACAGCAGAAATTCAGGACTGACTGTTCTAAAAATGTTTTGAAAAGGTAAGCATCTAATTTTGTCTACTGGGAGAGTGTTTGCTTTAAGTAGACACAAATTTCCATGCTGTATTTAGATTTCCTCCACTGTGGACTGCATTGTGTGGTAGGACCAGAAGAATTTCTCCCTCACAGTCAAATGCAGGCATTTATATTTTGGAATTAGGAGCATCCCATGGAAGTTACAGTATTTGGCAGTTTTAGCTGCCAAAAACTGAATCACTTTTCTGTGTGAATCAGTTCAATGGGTTAAATGTCACATAAATATTTGTCCCCAGATCCTGGCTATCCTTACTGTAAGTTAAGTTGAGGTGTGTCTTCCCCCCCCCCCTTTTTTGGTGACAAATGGTATAATAGAAAGCAGCACAATCATTTAATCTGCTTGTCATCTTGGCAGGTGTGCATTTTCTGTGAATTTGGTGCTGTCAGGGGTCTGCAATGTTGGGTCAAAACCAGCACTCTCTCTGACAAGGCAGTTCCAAACACTGGCACTGCGCTGTAAAATCCCTTACAGACTTCTTTTTCCTTCCAAAACAAACCTTTGAGGAAGAAGCAATGGTTAATATATGTTTTATACAGGGAAAGTACTGGAGAATGAAACTGCAAGTTAAATGATGCTGCTATTTAAACCTCCAAACTTTTCTTACCTCTGTACTATTGCACAGATGTAGCAAGCAGCCTGTCAGAACAGCTATGCAGAAGAGCTTGTCGTTTCCTAAGCATTGCTGCTCGCAGGAGCAGACACAGTGCATGAAGGCAGTTTGTTTGCATGCGCATACAGAAATCCCTGCCTGGATTAAGGAGCAGATTAGCCCCTCAGTGCTCTTGTGCGAGCCAGGACCGTGCTGGCGGCTGATGCGTCGGACTGCCCTGCGCTGGACAACTGTCACGCTGCCACCACTCAGTTCCTCTCATTGGGTACTCGCGCTGACTGATTAAAAATGCTGATGCCATTTCTATGATCCTTTCCACTTGGAGGAGAAATCTCGTATGCCCACCCCCAAGCCCACCTCTAGGATGTAAGTAATGGTGAGAAGATGAAGATGAAAACAGTGCGGTGTGAGTGACTGGAAATCCAGCAGTCTGATTTAGCTGCAGTGTTATGTAGGAGTCTTCTTCAGACTTCTTACCTTTGGTTTTTCAGCACAAACTGCTTGCAGGTTTCCGAAGGCTATGAAAGGACCTACCGTTTGTGTGTTAGTGTTTTCTGTGTATCATCATATTACCTTGTTTTTTCCCTGGACAGCTGTGTTCAGAGCTTCATGTGGAAATCTTTCTATTGAAGAGAGATAAAAAGGACCCTTAATCTGATTCTCTTTGGATCTTTCTATTTTTATGGTAAGTGCCAGCATATATTGGCTGAGCGTAGCTTCTTTGCTGCAGTGCTCGTGCTCTCTCCCTCTCTCTCTCTCCCTCCCCCTTTCCCATCTGTTTTTCTCCCCCTGTATTCTTAGATAAGCCTCGTGACCTTCACTTAATATCTCGTCATAATTTTCAGCATCTTCATAGTAGATGCTGGCTAAGTAAAATACAAGTTTTCTCTTTATTTTCCTCTTTCCCTTTTCTGACCCGGAGCTCTGAAGTATTGATTGCAAGCTGAGTGCTGCCTCTTTGTCCTTGAAACGGGAGGCTTGAGCATTGCTCCCAACTGCCTGTGGTAGCAATGGGATACGGTTCTGGGGAACTGCAACAGAGATTGGGTAAAGGTGACTGACTCATTTCTCTGGGTCTGTACCATTACACTGGAAGGGCACTGAAATCCCCTGCTTGCCTGGTCATCTAAAAAACTCTGAAGCCCCTCAGTGTTCAAGTGTGGGCATACATGTGGTTCGAACTGGTATTTGCTGTCATTAGCATGGGACAGATGGGCTCTTTCAGCATTTTCAGTATAAGCCTATGTCATCAGGTGTTTGTAAGTTGGTCCTTTTGCACCTTACAAGTGCAGACTGGCTGGGAAAAGAAGTTACAGAATAGGCAACCTAATAACCCTCATCTCTCATTGGTCTATACAGTTGCAAATGCTTAGCTTTTTGCAGTGTTTTTACTTTTCTGCAGTAGAAAATAAGTGAATTTAAATGTCTGAAAACCCGTGCTGGCTTAGTTCATCCACCAAGATGTTTCAGTAGCTCTGATTTTGCAAATAGGAAAGGTTGTTATTTAGCTCACAGTAAACTGTGCCCTTAGCCTTTTCTCTTTATTTTTCTTCCTAGTTTGTTGAGAGATTTAAAGTAAATGCAAATATACAGTTTCTGGTAGGTAGATGTCTTCCTTTGCTTTTGGTGTGAGACAAATGCAAAAGTATTTCTTTTGACTTAAATGTGTTTCATGCTGTGAATCCATTATGAGGATTGACTATGCATAGCCCTTACACACTGCAGGAATAATAAGGACTCTGTTACATCTTCAAAGTTCTGCTGAAGGCATAGATGTAACACTGACTCAAACTCGTCACAGGGTGGTCTGACTTCAAGCAGGGCAAGGAGGTCATGTTTTCTCATACCTTTGTTTTACTGAGGTAGGATAAGAATAAAGCTCTTATTCTGTCTCTGCAATGCTGTTTCTGTGTTTAAGCAAGAGATGTGCTGATGTCTGGGAATTGTTTTCTTTGTTTAATGTAGCTTACAATGTGACTTAATAAAACAATTTAGTTCCTTCTTTATGCTGTAATTCAGAGAGTGTTGCTTGACATGAGCTGATTAGTTCAACAGAGTTTGTGTACATCCTTTCCCCTCCCCAATGAGTAAAAACTTTAAAACACTGCTGTTATTTTGAATACCCTTCATTTCTTTTCTCTACTTAGGTGTAATGTCTGGTTGTATTGATAAGCATGTGTGTGTGTGGTGGAGGAGGGAGGAAGGCCAGGTTGGGCAATTGCAAGAGGCACTGGTGGAAGGAGGAGGCTTATACAGATCTGCAGGTAGAGGACTTCATGGTGCAGTGAGGTACCTGCTGCATTGCCTTCACAAAAAGCAATGGTGGCCAGCACATAGCCCAGATGTTAGTGGTCCAAGTCATCTCCCCAGTCAGATCATGCATTTTGACATCATGTAGTACCCACTGGTACAGCTGATCCTGAGCCTTGTTTCCCTTCTCACTGATGTGGTGCGGGCATACTGCAAACCTGCTTCCCTCCCACTCTGCTAGGGAGCAGGTCTGTTTTGGCAACTGTGCAACTCAAGGAACTGTTTAAAAACATTTACTTCTAGAGCAGTCCCCCACACTGCCTATCACAGAAAGGCTTTGGCACTATGTTGGGTGTATGTGTAATTTGATTTTTTAAAATCAGTCACAAAGGTGCCTGAGTTTCAGTGAGTGCTGACACAGTGACAGGTGATAAGAAACTTTTTGCTGTGGAAGGATGCTGGCAGGGCTCTTTATAACACACATGGGGAAGCAGTCCTGAGTCCCTGAAGATTGTGACATTGCCCTGGAGTAACTGGGTTTAGGCTTTTTTTTTGTTTAAATGTAACAAGTAATTTTGTGTGTGCGCATTACACTTGGAACTGTTTACCATTTGATTCCATATAAAATTATTGTAAGCTTAAAAAGCAAGAGAGTTTGCAAAGTATATGTACAATGTAAATAATTGTGAAGTTCACAAAGTTAAGTATTAGACATGTTTTTATTTTTAAAAATACTATTTTAAAATCAACTATTCCTGTGTCTTTAAGTAATCTGCATTCTTAAATTGCATTTAATCAAAAGTAGTCTTCACTTAAAAATTAACAATATTTATGTAAGATTATCTAACAAAAGCTAATTTTAAGCCTAAGTGCATAATCATGTCTGTATTTTTCAATAAAAATTTAAAAACTGAAGTGCATAATGTAATGTGCTTTCTCAATAACCTTGAGGCAAAAGGAAGGGAGGAAAGAGATCCTGAAGTATTTTCTCCAGTTTAAACCACATGAGCTTGCAATGGGATGTTTACATTTGGAACCTGACATCTGTGTACTGCAACTGAGAAGTCTATGCATCTAAAATCCTTGCTAGCACATCCTGTTGCAGGCTAAGGGCTTGAAAAATAAAGATGCAGTCCACTATAACAGCCTTTAGAGGTAGATAAAATTCTCCAAATTAAATGAAATTCAAACAGATAGATATGCAGTTCATTTCTTAGGAATTCTTTGAACGCTCTGATAGGGAATGCATGGTGCTTCCTTGTTTCACAGCATGGTGTCATGTTAATTCCTTTGCAGGGTGGCTGAAGACTGCATAGAAAACAACTGCAGGGAAAAAAAAAAGCTCTATTCCTTAGCCAGCCAAAATCACCCAATGGTCTGATGAAGTCACTACATTTTTTTATTTTTTTTTTTTTTTTACTGTGTATGCTCAATATGCATTCTTCATTCCACTTGTCTGTGGAAGGAAGTCCTTTGGAGTTTTATGGTTCACAAATATTCAACCATATACATCTAGGTTGTGAATATAAATGGATATGTTTTTACTGAAAGCTCACTCATTTATCCATACTGCTTCAGTAATTTTATGCTTTCCATCTGCTCATATCCTTTCTGACAAAAGCTATACAGACTGAAGAATCCAAGCAGTGGATTAACCATGAACCAACTTCCCTCTATGCCCCAGACTGGAAAGTAATACTGGAATACACATGCTGCAGAGCTGAAGTCATCAGTACCAGGCAGTTCTGTGGCTAGTGATTTTTTCAAAGCCTTTTCTGAAAATGCTTTACAAATATTTTCAAAGGTAATGTGTTACATCATATTTTAACAAAGCACATAAAATTGTAAGTTATAGTATATGTATTCTATTTATATATTGCATGTTATATCACTTGCTGTTTTGCCTGGCTGTTTCTTCCTTCATACTGACCCAGGACTGAGCACACATGGATAATCAAAAGCTGACTGCAACTTCTAGGCTTTCTCTCTTATTCATAGAGATAACTTTTAACATGTTCCTGAACACATGATCTCAGCCTGCAGATTTTGTCCAGGATGATTTCAAGGACTTTATAGTTCTAATATTGCAAGTATTACAAATCTCAGTCTGTATGTCTTGAGACTTTAACAGGTGAGCTCTCTTCGGTCCAACTGCTACTTTGACTGTTAATGGGCATCTGAAATCCTCTGTGTGAACACTGTGCTGCATAATTTGTCACAAGTTTAGTTCCTTCGGGAAGTATTAGGCAGGGTGTTTGTGTTCTTGATGCTTTCTTTGTATCTGAGGGGAAGGATTAGCTTTCAGGCATTGTTATATGGGTCTCGTGTCTCCTATGTCTTCTGTGCATATGCTGCCTTCTTAGTAAGTGCTTGTGCTCTATGCCTGTATAGCTCAGGAAGGGATTGCATTTTCTGCATTTGTACAGCTGCATACTGCTTGTGTAGATCTGTCTGATTCCTCATGGGAACTGGCCTTTTAGTTCATATCGTGCAGATTTGCTCTTACGTAATCTCTGCATAGGAAATACTGGCCAATAAAGTAAGAGGTACATTAAAGAACTTCTGTATGTTAAAGAACTTTCCCCTGCAAAATTCACGAATATGTTGTTGCAGACTCAATGTGGCAAGAGTGGAGCAGCATTAGGCCTGCTTGCCTTGAGAAATATCAAAGGCCTGGAGGGTTTCTGAAGGATCATAGTGTCTTTAGCACCTGAACAGAAAATGTAATGAAGTATTTCAAAGGCAAAATGTTTACTTTCTTGTGATTGTGGAAACATTTGTAGACTTTTCTGGTGGAAGATGTGAAGATGCAAAACTCTATCCTAAATTGACTTAACCAACATTAAGCATTCACATTCTGGTAATGTGAGATTATTAGAATCAAGAACTTCACATTGTTCTGTTTGCAGAATAAAGGGAAATAATAACCTGTTTAAGACTTAGAGGTTAGTTCTTCAGTATCCCAGGGGAAGGGATCTTGGCTTTGGAGTAGGTAATTTCAGCAGCGTTTCAATCTTTATGAACAACACCACTGAACAGAAAGCATATCACTGAAGCTGCAATTAGATCCCCAAATAGAGGAGCTAATGGTGTACAGTGTTCTGCATGTGGATAGATTTTACTCTAGGAGAGAACAAAGCTGAGAGAAGGTTTTCAGAAAAATCCTTATATTTCCAAGAGCTGTATGCAGATGCTAACAATACTGCAGCATCAATCTCTCAAAATAGTTTGCCTTTACCACCATGGGAGGAGCTACAGCAAGCACACCTTCAAATGGGCCATGAAATCCAGCTTTGAGAGAAGACTTGTTCCCACCAGAAGGTGAAATTTGAACATGAGTTCAGAGATTTTCAGACTTGGCATTTGCAGTCTGAATTTTCAAAGGCAGGCTTGCTGTCCAAGAATTTTGCAGAGGTTGGTCCCTCAAAAAGCCTGTACTATCCATAGAAAAACATTTTTAAAAAGATAAACCAAATTAATTATTCTGAATGCATTCCCTGGAAAGAATATTGGAGTTACCTCTTTGTAGTGGTTGTTCCATTCAAGACCTGAGCTATCAGGTCATCTGTGTGAGATTAGACACATCTGGCACCATAACAAGAAAGACTTTCAGTCAATACTCAGATGACACCAGCCAGAACTAGAGACATGTCCAGGATTAGAGATATGTCATGCTGTCAGTAAGGACGCTCTAAAATTCCAGGATTATGAAGGTATTGGTGTTGATTGTAGGAGATGGGCTTCTCATGCTCTCTGCACAGGCAGAATACCAGAAGTTTGCACTTGTAGAGAGTGGGTTGAGACATATCTCAGAGAGATGTCCCAAATTTCCTTTAGGAGCTTATTACTGTTTAAAAAGAAGCTAGGAAGGGTAGGCTTCTGTATAATTTATCTCTTCTGTTTATGTAACTACTGCTGGGAAATTATTGAACTAGATGCCCATATTAGATTCGTTTGCTCTTGTTGTAGCCCCCTGCAGTATTGACGTTAATTTCTAATTTTATATGGTGCTTACAGCCTTCAAATATAGAAGAATGATTCTACTTCCCTTCGTTTTTGGAGGAAAAAGTTAATTAACAAAATCCCTTGAGAAGAGAAAAACAGAATCTCCTCTGAGCCAGTTTGTGGTATGGAAAAGCTAGCCTAGTGATTAGCTGTCTTGGATCACCAGGAGATGTATTTCCATTTCTTGATGAAACTGTTTTTCATTAAAATTAAGCATAATACTTTATACGTGATGTATTAGACCACCAGAGACTTTTTCTAAATGGGCTTGGTCCTTCTTGGAGAATCATTTCCTATAAAATGCCAGCTGAAATCCAGAGCTTTTGTGAAGTCTGTTATGTCCATGTGTTCTGGCAGACATGCAACCTCTCTACATGTTGCTCATCTCTCTCCCAGGCTCAATTCAGTTGTCTTCTTGTTTGTGCTCTGTGTCACTGTCTCTTTCACTGGTTTCCCTTGACACATACTTTTTTGTCTTTTCACATATTGTTTTGCCTTCGCTTTTTTCTTAGTTTTGGTTTTCTTTTGTTGGTTATTCTTTATTCTTCATAAAGATAATATCTGGATTAGGTTGGTTGCTTGGGGTTTTGTTTTGTGGGACTTTTTTGTTGTTTTTTTTTAAACTTTTTTTTCATACTGATTTTCTTCTTAATTTTGATTGGTTGTGGATTTTGTTTTTTTTTGTTCTTGTTGGTTTTTGTTTGTTTGTTTGTTGGGCTTTTTTTAGTTAGGGTGGGCTGTTTTTTGTTTTGTTTTAACCATACTAGTTGCCATCCTATGCTGTGTTCCATCTAGGCAGAGCTTTGCTTGCTCTGATTTGGTGCCTAGGGAAATGCAAATATTGTCTTTTCTAAATTAAGAGTTTGGGCTGCAGGCCCAATGTATTATGAAGCATGCATAGAGAAGTGGAGAACAGGAGGCAGTGATAAGCAGGTTTAGCAGGACAGAAGGACTGGAACCTAAGAGCTAAGTGAAATGTCAGCCTTGTTAGCATAAATACACTTTTCCTTAATCTGGTAGGAAAATAGTATATTCTATAGTTGTGGAATCTGAGATCAAAGAACCATAACAAAGAGGCATTAGGCAGGTGGTACTGGTCTGAGTTGTTTCAACCTCTCTGCAGTTTCATGCAGGCAACACTGTTTTGGTTTATTCTTAATGTTTTTTATGCTATTGCCACAAAAGTTCTTTATTTTAGATGAGAAAGAGAAAATTAATTAAGTTGAATGCTGCTCTGCCCTCAGGAGAAGGAAAGGATTACCTCTTTTAATTTCTTATTGTGCTTTGTTCCCATAGAAACATCTACAGCCATTGATTTTTCTAACCTGTGTCATTTAGATGCTTCCAGAAATAGATTGAGGGAAATTCCTGATCCCATTTAATTTAAGTAGGGTAGTCAAGTTTCTACCCATAGACTTATTCTGTTTTATATGATGCTGAGCGTTGCTAATAGTTGTCCTGTTTTTCCCTCTGCCTCTTTATGTTGACCATCAGATCAGCTTAAATACAAGAAGTTCTTTCTAGCTGGTGACACTGAAAATGCTGTTGAGCCATAAACAGAATTTCCTTATTTTCCTTTGTAGCATAGAATTTGTGATGTGGATTTCAGAAATGCCTTGACAAAAGATTGGATAACTTTCTGCTTCAGCATGCTTCATGAACTTTACTTAGTTTACATTTCTGTTAAAAATAGACTCTGAAATATTCTGATGAATACTTTATGGTGTAATTCTGATGACGCAAACAACTTCTGTGAAGCCTACGTCAGTACTCAGTGTCCCACGGTGAAGCTGTTCACCATGAAGCTTATCATTGCGTTATTGTCACCTAGAAAAGTTCTGCAAACAATGTATGCATTCTTATGTGGGAAAAATACTACTTTATTTTCCTTTTTACCTAAAAGCCAACATGACTCAATTGTTTTGAAATTAGTACAGTATGTTAACATACCACAAGCTAGTATATTTATGGCAAAATTTAGATCTAAATTATTCAGTTGTTTTCTGTAAAACTCAATCAAATCAGCTTTCAGCTAGCTCTTTCTCTGCAGTTTTAATTCTGCCTGTAATTTTTCAGCTTCTGTCTCTGATCTTATTTCTTTGAATTCTCCATTCTGCACTTCTGCTTCTTGCTGGACCTCCTGTCCTCTAACTCTCTTCCAGGCTCTGCTCCATTCCCCCTCCAGCATTTCTCTTTCTGCTCCTTCTGTTCTTTACCTGCTCCTCAAGGCTATTTCTGTGTCCAGGTGTCCCGTTCATGTCCTGGTATTACTTTTCGCTTGAAGTTCTGAGCTGTGAAAAAAAAAACTCAGGTCACTGAGTACTCCAGCAGTGCTTGTTACGCACATCAGCAACAGCAATAAAAATTTTCTCTGAATTTTTTGTGAAACAATGCAGTGGGGGTTTAAAGGTGACATTACAATGCAGAAGTGAGGTCTCAGGTTTCAATATGATAAACTTGTTTCCTGGCCTTAAGGTACACTGCTCAAATTGAAATTTAATATATGTTGCAGTGAGGAGGGATGATGGGTCTGTGTTTATCGTGATGCTCCTTGTGGGAGATTTGTTGCTAAATGGTATCACCTCTGCTCCTAAGTTCTGCTGAGAAGGGGATAGCGAGGTTCGGGATATGTACTTCATTTCAGTCCCAAGAGGGAGCAGATGAGAGATGGATGTGACTCAAATCCACTGATTTTTTTTTTTACATTTTGCTTCAGGATCAGGTTGCGATGAAAGAAACTTTGTGCATCTGGGAATTGCTATGTGCTTTCAGCTATCATGTTCTAGTATGGCAATTACTTCACAGGAGCTTGTTCATCATCAAATGTTTCAGTGTCTCACTCAAGATCATACAGAAATGTATGTTTTGGTTGAACCCAACCTGAAACCTGAGCCAGTAACCTGCCCATGCCAGGCTAGCCTGTTTTCCCACAGTGATGGTATAGAGGAAATGAAAATGTTAATACTAACAGATAATACTAAATAAGCTACATTCCAATACACAAGGTAAAGAAGGAAACTTTTAATCTTCTAGGTTATAAAGGAGGTAAAAGTCCTCAGAGAAGTTTTAACAAAAAAAAAATATTGTTACACAATATGGAGTATTATTTAATATACTTGCTAAATAACTTTGATAACATTGCAACTTGTCATTGCTTGTCTAAACATTCCCAGTTGTTTGTTTTCCAGGGCATACCATGAAGTCTGGTTAGGTTTTTTTGTGCTCTGATTGCAGTACACTCCAGGCTAAGTAACTTGCAATTGATGTGGTGTTTCTCCTTCACTGTTGTCAAACATATGTTCTCTTTGCTGTATATACTCCAGGGGAAGAACATGTTCTGAGGCCACACTGTTAACACTTACATCTTTTGGACTGCATTTTTAGAAACATCTGTAATCCTGTCAATCAGTTTTAAACCTCCACTATGGCTTTGGGATTACTTCATTGCGTTCTTGGATGCTAGCACTGCTAGTTTTATTTTGCTGAAAACCATGGGAGGATGGACTTTTGAGCATCTAAAAACTATTACATGCCAAAATTGTGGTTGGCTGCGTTTATGTGTTATCCTGGAGACAGTAGTCATATGTTCACATGCAGTGTTTTCATTGAATTGTTTTTGTTTCTTTTTATTTTCCTTGTGAAATATTTCATTCTGTCTCATGGTTAGTGTCTATGATCCAAACCAGGCTTCAAATGAAAACCAAAACAAATGCTTCTTTATATTTGTATTTTTGTGGGAATCACCACAACTTCTGCTAATGTCCAGATGGCAAATAATTGCTCTTCATGGAAACTATGAGTTAAGACGATATTATTTCCCTTGCTGATATTGTCTGTTTTTATTACTTCATAGATAAGTAGTTGAGATTTTTAGTGTGAAAAGGAGAAATACTCATTAGCTTAGGGTCCTGAATGTGCAGTGTCAAGGGCATGATTTTTTCCAAGTCTTTAGCACGTTATAGTATTTCTTATAATCAAAATAAGGCTTCAGTGGACACTGGCTTCAGCTTTGAAAACCATAAATTTACTAGTCAGGTGTTGTCTGCTGGGTGCTTGGACAGTGACATATGCCCACTGAAGTCACTTCCATAGCAGCACTGAAGGCAGAGGTGGGCATGCAGTCAAATACCTCAAATTGAAATTGAAATTCTTTGATCACTAGACCAACATTTGCCTTTAAGCAGTTTCAAATTGTTTTTCTGTACAGCTTTCCCTGTGCACGGAGGTGGAGGAGAGGCCAGGTTAATCGCAGGAGTGTCCATCCTAAGTGTACACTGAGGGTGAAAAATTCTGTGTGGTCTGGAATTAAAACCCGTATCACATTGCATAAGCACAGAAGTGCTGGGCATATTTCACAGACGCAGCATTAATCCTAGCACTTAGACACTTGATACTGCAAACTCAACACTCCTCTGATACAGTTGTATTATATGTCAACATCTAAATACTTTAAAAGAGTATATAAGATCCAGAATTTTCATTCTCTGATATTGAGAGAAGCATTGCCTGTATATGTAGGACAGCTATTTGAGAGTTTCAAACTTCTTCTTCTTGGTCTTGAGCATGGTGTGGGCTCTGCTTGGTGGCCATGGCTGCCACTCCAGGGCTGGTAGACCAGTGTGAAGGGGGAAGTGCATCTTTTGCTGCAAAGCTCCCTAATCTGTGGAGGGTAGTTTAGTGGAACAAAGTGTCCTCTACTGCCACAGACCTTTCTATCTTGCCATTAGGGTAATTCTTCCTTCTTCGTGATGTGGTGTGACTGCCATGCAATCGCAGGACAGAAGGTCTCTGCTCTTCTACCATCATGGTGACGCCCTTGAGCCATAAAAGGGAAAAATGCAGAGGAAAAAAAGCAAAAAAGCACCACATCTATTGCTGAGAGAAGAAAAAATAATTAGGTGGCTGATAACTTTAAATAATCTTATATTTTTTTACAATAATAACGATCTCTCATAAATAGATATTGATACCACACAACTTTGAAATGGACTAGTGCTTTTCAGTAGCCAAGATTTTCTAAAGTAGCCTGAAATATTTAATGTTCTCCTTCTGAATATCCAGCAAAATTGCTTTTAAATTTATCAGAGCAGATGTCCAAAGTCAGAAATGGTATTTTAAATTTTGAGGCAGCTGTGTTTGTATGTGTGTGGCTAGTGATTTTATAGCATATTCATTGATGTGGTTAATACTTTAAAGCTGCTTTTTTAAAAGAAAAATCGATCCTGATTAGCTATTATGTGAGCACAAATTCTGTCTTTACAGTTTTGATGTTACAAGTAAATCCAATTAAATTGTGAAAGTGTTTTCATTCCACCTCATTAACATGGTTTTTAGTAAAGGACTTAATACAGATAGCAAAATTGTAATTGATCAAGTCCAAAAAAGTCGAAAAATCTTCTGTCCTGTTTAAAGTGCCCTGAATAAAGCAACTAATACTTTGCTCATGTGCCCTTGAAAATAGAATGGGCACGGCCTTGTTTCAGAAGCTTTGCCAGCATCTGGCCTGTGAGCCAAGGTTATGGGAAAGCAGATTTTGAATGAGCAATGCCTACTAAATGCTACCAGAGTGTTGTTGGCAGGAAGATGTCACCTGTGGCTTTGTGGTGGTTTGTCACCTGCATTTTGCTGTCCCAGGGCAAGAACAAGAATTGCATTTAATGCATAATCCCAGGAAAGTGCTTTGACCCTGTGTCTCTGTTGGGCTTCAGTAAACACCTTACTCTGACTTCAGCTGAAGGAAAACTGTGAGTTAATTTTTCATGCTTTACAATAATTTCTTTTAATTACTTTAGGGATCAAGATGTATCAGTGCAAATATCATGGGTTTAATATACTCTGAAGTCAAAGACAGGATTGCAGAGCTCAGGAAACAGTACTAAGGATGTTCCTTCAATCATTGTTTATCACTTAAAAGTTTAACTCGAGTGCATCATTTAAATGTTTTTACACGTAATCATACTTACAATTGTATGCCAAAAATAACAACTCTCAGAAGGTGGGGGGAGCCATTTGCATAAATAAAAGCATAGACAACAAGAAGGTAGGTTTACGTACTCTATGTGGCAGTTTTAAGGCAGTAAGCACCTAATTCTGAGTCAAGGAAATTAGAGACTTATTGATTTCCACAAAAGGATACATAAAATGCTTGTTTTCCCACACAGACCATTTCCTCCCAGCAGAAGCAGGCACTTATTAGTTGATCTAGGACAAAACCAGGCTCGCAGTCTTCAACAGCTAAGCAAAGGGTCACTTCGGTGTTGAATTTCATGCTTTGTGAAGGTCTGGAAAAGTTTTGCCTTATTCTTCATATGAAAAGCCTGACACACCTCTAACACTATACCCTGTTAACTGTCAGATGCTGAGCATTTTGGTGCAGTGTTAATCCTCTGGGTTTAGGGTTGTCATTTTGCTGAGCAAGCTCAGACTACAAGTGCGATAAAATAATTCAGAGACGTGCTTTCAATAAATGGAGTCAAGCAAGAGACATTGCATATCTTTTGATCTTGTATCAGTAAGAATTGCTGTAATTGAAAATCTTTGAAAAAGTGATATATACTCCAGTGCTGCAGTTTGTCAGGAAATCAGTTATAAATAAAAATGCATGCTTCCCATTTTCATTCTGGAATTTGCAGCATACAGTGATACTCGTCCCGTTGATTTTAGAATAAATTGACAAAAAAAAAAGTTTAAAATTCAAAGTCTAGCTTGGTGCAATATTTTTGATTGTAGTCAAATCTTCCTTAATGGACTCGTTTCAGTTTTTATAAAGCATATCACATTATTGTGAAAGTTTCAGTAAATGATCTATACAATTAACAGTAGCAGGGAATGAGTGAGAGCAAATGAGGTTTGTCCAGTTCCTGCTCATCACATTAAGTGCACCATGGTTTCACTCTTTTACTTAATTTGTCTCCTTCCTAGACACAGTAAGCATTTGAGATGAGATTTTTTATTTTTGTAAAAGCATGTGATGTGTAGCACCTGGGATTCTGGGATCCTGAATCCTGTTGGAAATCAAAAACATTTTTGTGCCCTGTGCATATTTCTACGCTCCTAACACTTTGTAGTCTATTTTGGGTAGTGGCAAAACTATGGCAAAGAAATCTCAACTCCTTCCTGAAAGTCCCATATAATACCGAGGTCAGTACAGTAGCCTATGCAGTGGGGACAGGGATCAAGCCACTCTGGTTTGGACAATGGATGGTTGCCTTAAGTAGAAATTGCATGTAGAGCTGAGACATGAAATGTCTCCTCATTTCTGTGCAATTTTTTGACTAATTCTAATTTCTGATGTTTGAAGAGGAATGCTGCTGCTAATGCAGCAGAAGTGAATGGCAGTAACAAGTAGAAGTGTGAATGAGGAGTAGCAGGGTCAAGAGTTTTCTCAGCACAGTTTGCAGTTTCTGAGCAGCACAGATGTATGGAACTTGGAGCTGGCTTTTACTGAGGATGTTCAAGAAATCAGGTATGTGGGAAATGGGCAGAGTTGGTTTTTTTTTATTTCTCTTGCCCACAGTGGGAGGGTAACTAAGGCCTGTTAGCTAGCAGTTATTCACAGTGATGGTTCAGTCTCACTCTGTAGGTCATCCAACCTCCTGGAAACCCTGGGACTCCTCCTAGTTTAAGGAGCAACCCAGACTCCTGGGCAGCTCCAGAGGCAAGACACCTTCTGATCCATACAATCATTATCTGCATGGAGCAGATGCCTGCTCTAGGACAGTGCATAAGGTTACAAAATTCAGCACTGTGTTATTTTGTGTTTAAATAGACTTTTATATTCCTCAGAGTCAAAAAAAAAAGCAAAAAGAGGGAGGAGGGAGGTTTTTTCCCCCCTCTCTTCCCTTAGGAAGAAATACATTTTGTTTTTAAGAGGAATTGAAGGTAGAAAACAATACACTAGGGTAGGAACTATGTTTTAGATACAGCATTTGCACAGAAAAATTGCAGAAGTGTGAATGAGGATAGGATAATGCAACTTGCATTCTTCAGCTATAAAGCTCTGGCTTTTTCTTGAGGTACATCTGCCTCTTTCAGAACCATACTCAAGTCAGCACAGAGAAATAATTAGGCAATTACAGTCAAATAAATGGTCTAAATTCACGTTAAAATCATAGATGGCCCATGGATTTTATGGGCTCTAAATTCCACATTGAGTTTGAAGGCTAAATTACTTAAACTTAACGATTGCTTGCTTAAAGTTTATGGAATGATCAACCAAAAAAAAAAAATACTCTTCTTAATTAAGTGTATTGTATCAGGATCGTTGGATAGAAGTAGTCCTAAATAAATAAGCAGTTTAATTTGACAGTTAATTTTTATTGTGAGGCATTCACTTGCAGACAGAAAGCTCCTTTGTTCTAGCTAGCTGAATCCCTGGACATGTATGTTTTGGTCATTGGAGATAAAGACCCTGACGATTTTGTTCACACACTGCTAAATTCATTCAACTGTCCTCTGTGCCATGATGTACAGCCTACGCATGAATTTTGGTGGGGAAGAGCAGTTATTCTGTTTTCTCTGGGCCAAAACCTGCATGCTTCCAGATTCCTAAAGAAAATTAACCTTAACATTTTTCATCCAGTGTAGGCCCTTAGGCACTTTTGTAGTTAAAAGGAACATAGCTTCAGTGGGCTTAAGTCAGCATGGTTCTACTGCAGAAACCTCAGGTGTGACAGTTTATGTTTAGAGATGATCTGCTTTAGCCCATAGTTGCTCACGTTGCAGTTTCCAGGAGATTAACACGAGGCAATGCTTAATTCAGGATTGAAGTGGGGAGTGTTTCTTGCCATGGTTACATCCGTGACCTTGTAACAGTGGGGTCTCTGAGGAGCCTTTGTGAGGAAATCAGAAACAAACAGAAGGGACAATTCTATCACAACATGAAACTGAGAAGAAAATGTTCATCTCTAGAGCTATTGATGCTGTCCATGCTTAGTTGGGACAGTCTTAACATCTGCTGACAGCCAACAGGTGAAGCTCCCTTAGCAAGAGCAAAAGCACCATTCAAACTTGGTGGGCTCAGTGGTGATTCGATCCTTTGTAAACATGCACAGAACTTGCATGTTCAACTTGCACAGAATTAATTTGAACAGAATTTAACTATTATCATAAGGAATCTAAGCTCTTTTTAATTTGTCCCCGTAGCCATTTTTCAACATTATCCAAAACCGAGTTTGGATTTTATCTCTCACTTGATTCAGTATTTTCATTTTTATACTGTCAGGTGTGAAAATGAACACATAGGGGCAAACCTGACACTAAAAATGTGATAAACCTAATAAACAAAAAACATTTTCTTCTCATAAACTTCTTAAACTCTCTGGAGAAGACTTACACATTTTTATATGTCTGCTTATGCAGTGAATAAACTAAAGTGACAAAAGTGGAAGAGAACTATACTATTTTTAAAAATACTACAATTCCCACACCATGACCTTATCACAATCATAATAAGATAGTATAAGAAATATAAAATATGATTTCTGGTTTCAACACAAAGGGTCTTACAAATTAAGTGAATGTTTTTGAAAAGTCTAGATTAAGTGATTTGTAGTTCTCTAGCATTTCACAGAGCACTTCTGATGAAAACTTTTTTTCAAACTTCTCTCTTTGACTTTAAGAAATAATTTGGGACGATAATTTTAAAACAGATCTTCCATATATATGATTCTGGCTTGCAACTTTCCAAAGAAAGTGAAGACAAAATACTGAGTTTTAGGCAAGGAATATAGGTAGTAGTGAAAGAATGTTTGAACTACTTAATGAAGCTCCATGTGAGATATGTCTAGGTGTATAGGATTTTAAAGGGAGATCCTAGCTACCCACTAGGGTGTTACATGGAACAATCAAGGAGTCACATCAGTGGGATCCAACAATTGGTACAGTAAATAGTCTCTTGTTCAGGAATTCATCCCTAAGCATAGCGAGAAATTTATCTGATTTGAATAAGTTTCCAACAGAGCTTGCAGTGTGTGCTTGCTTCTGAAAAGCTGCAGTGCAAACCTACCAGGCTCTTACCCGGCTCTTGAAAGCCAAATCCAGGGGAGCTGCAGGGACACTACACAGGCTGCTGACTAGGGGAAAAAAAGCACTGGCTTGGTGCAGATCTGTCCACTTTAGCTAGCTTGTGTTATGTTGAGAAAATTTATTTGGGTTCTGTTATCCCGAGATAATGAACACAGAGACAGTCTACACTGCCGTTGGTTTCATCATCAACTTGGACAAAATTTCTTCACTAATACCACAGTTGTACCAAACAACATAAAACTGTATCAGTAGCAGGATTATGACAAAACTGCCCTAATATTGTGTAGATGCAAGAAGAGCTGTAAATTTTAAGTATGTGCTTCCTTGGGCTGCTTTAATAGAAAGAAAATATTTTCAGCCAAATGCATTGTTAGTAGATTTCTTTAGAACAATTTCCCATTACAGTACGATCAGTATTTGGAACTGTAGTGAATGACCGAGTTTTCCTTAATAATTTAACTGTTCTGTTTTAAATGTTGGGGGAGTTTTGTTGTGTTTTTTTTGTTGGTTTTTTGTTTGTTTGTTTGTTTTGGGTTTTTGTTTGTTTGTTTGTTTTTTCCCCTGGAGAGAAACGGAAAATTAGGTAATGGGCTGATCTCAGCATCGTATATCTGGAGGACAGCAATCTTCTGTCTGGTTCTGCCAATATTTCGCATTTTGAGTTTTAGCCATATCACTTGGTCCTTGCCCACTACTTTTGTGATTAAGCTCAGTAACAGCTATTGCTGCACCAGATCCATATAGCAATGAGCAGATATAGTGAGATACAGCTTTTCATGTTTGTCTCGTGTGGACCCATCCATAATACTACGCTGATGACTGAGGCATAGGCAGCCCTTCATGTCTTATCTTCTTCTGTGTAAAATCAAGTTTGTCATATGGGAGAGGTTTGAAAGAATGATCAGCCAAAGTTTGGAAATAGAGGATAAATGTTAAAGTTCGAAGCAGTAATTTCTATTGGAAAGTACTTTGGTTCTAAATTGAGGGGGAAATAGCACAAGTTTGCTTAGTTTAATTATCTGACTACAGGCATGTTTATCTGAAATAACTTTACCTGATCAGAGTGGGTTATGGGAATGAGAATCTGAAGAAGGTCACTGGTGATGAAGCAATATGCAGTGTGCAGATTCAGCACCGTATGCTGTGCTGAGTACAATCCTTGAGTTTAAACTGGAGTTTATCACCTCACTTTAGTGCATTTTTACTTACGTTTGCAAGTGAGTTAGAAGAATAGTCTGCCATGCTGTCAAACCAATGACGTCCAAGAACTTCCTGAGCTTCTGATAAAAAGAAATTGAAGGTCGCGTCTTCAGATCAGCAGGTTTATCTCTATGCCAGTGCAGGAAACGAAATTGACTGTGTATTTTGCAACAACAGCAGAAGTTTCAGAAGAGCTGGAGTGTAGTGTCTCATCCATTGCTACAATAATACACATTTGAGAGAACCCTGAGGAAAGGCCATAAAGTTTCCACGATGTCTTAAAACTAATGTACCTCCAGAAAATGCGGCTTTGTTTTGACCTTCAGCTTAATGTCTGAGCTCTTCTGATGAGTTCACTCAGTCAAGTGCTGTTTATGTTTATATTGTTGCTACGGCCTCCACCACTACACTCTTCTTGCTGAGGAAGGTATTGAAGGCTCTGTCTTCATCATACTTGTGTATTCTGAAGAATATATCCAGTGGCATGAGCAAGCAAAACAAGACTTCTACAGCTGAAGACTATTGCTAAAGTGTGAATGGATTCCTGTTTTTATAAGGAGAAATATTCAAAGTATTGCTCAAGATCTTCTCGAATTCTCTTTTCTGCTTGGAAGAAGGGTAAAAATAGTCAGAGCAACAGTTTCCAGTTCTTGTGCTGCCATCTTGATACCTGACTTAGCAGATGCCTCTGCTTGTCAGCACCAACAAAGTGCAAGCAAGGATTCATGTCTTCTGATTTAGCCCATTGCTGCTGCCCAGTCTGCTCAGGGCATAGCACGGACTACTTTCTTGCCTGCTGAGTGTTCTCCATTGCTGCTGATCTCCACTTGGCAGCCAAGGCCAACCTATGTCCTATTTGTACTTTTCAGAAGATGTAGAGGGGAAAGAACTGACACTGCAGATTTATGCTTGGTTTGCTCAGGACCACTGCAAAGCCTGACATTTCTGTTAGTCAGCACTGATGAAGGGGTTTATTTCACAAGGAAACACTACTACCCTAGGGACTAATTCAAAACATTGCTTGTTCATTCCCAAAGTCAATTAAAAAATTAACATCATGACTCTTATCAGTGCATGCACACACAAAAAAATAAAATTGCTTGGAACATGGCACAGTTGACTGCTAGTTGATTTCTCTTTATGTGCTTAAGAGGGTAAGCAAAACAAAGGAACACATTTCCACCTTCTAGCTGAGTATAACACATATGATAAACTTCTGTTTTAGTTTTGGATAGGAGTTGGTGGTTGTTGCATTTATATTTCTGAAGCCTTGCTGACCAGCAAAGGAACACTTTCAACGTTTCCAAGCAAAGCTTCTTCACAGGGAAATGATTCCTCTTGTGTCAAACATTGACAGGGCACAAAGGAAAGGGAGTTATGAGCAGTAAGGTAAGGAGAAATTTACTGAGTAAATCTCTTTTCCCCCGCATTTCGTTACGACAAAAACTGCGTTGAAGCTCCAGGAAAAATGATCTGAGATTTTTATCCTCCTACTTTTGCTGGTTTGGATGTTTTAGTGTGTTCTTCTAGAGGCAAAGATGGTTGGAGACATTATGATAGCATTCACAGTGCAAAGACCAGTTTTCTAAGCCGGTCCACAAAAGTGAGTAGATCTAACAGAGTAGGTAACATTTATGGGCATGTGTCAACTGGTTATGGGCACATACCCACTGGTTTCTGCATTATTATTTTCGCTGTTTGATAGTGCATTGTAGCCTACCCAAGGCTGGAGGTCACCTGCCTAGTGGGAGATGAAAAACAGGCTGGTGTTTCTAATCCTGCTCCACCATGTCTAAACCAAGAACTCAAGAGCTGCCCAAACATCGACACGTCTCTAGAACCCTGTCTCAACGAACTTGAGCTTTGGTGCTTTTACCGCAGTGCTTTGTGACAGTTTTAATATCACTGGAAACTGCCAACAAGATGGAAGGGACAGTAAAGTGTGAGGAAGCCCCATCTATTTCCATCTGGATTGTCTGGCTCTTCAGAAATGCAAGCCAACTGTTTCGGATGGTGTAAGATAGCAGCAAGCCCTCTCACTTCATGGGGCATTTGAGCCTGCTTCGAAGCTCTGGGACTAAGTTCTGCAAGCACTTGATAAGGCTTAAATTAAGTGTTCATCTTGCAGCCAAGCACTAAATTACCTGCCTTTCCAGGTCACTAGCTATTTGCTGATTAAACTCTGATCTCCATTTTGAAAGGATTGCTGTCATTGAAACAACTGCTGTATCTCCTGGTAGCTGACATAGCACCTTTTCCCATCCCTATGTTTTGCTCAGTTCCAAGCAGGGAAACCACGGGGGTATGTAAAGAGAGAGCAGAAAACATTGCTGGGAAATAAGGATGCATCCTCCCTCCTAATTCATTTCCTGACTCCTCTATGTGTGGTGAGGTGCAAGGAATGACTTCCATGTAATAAAGCTTGTGCTTGGTCTGTAAGTATTGCAGCATGCATAAAGATTTTGCACAGGCATAAATTAAAAAAAATAATTCTGTTAAATGAGAGGGCTGCATCCAGCTGTGTTGTATCCAGGACAGCCACAGCTGTGCTGGGAAGGCGGAGCTCACAAGATATTCATGCAGGAGAACACTTAATGAAAAAAATGGAGTCAGCACCACCATACATGGAGTGCTGTCCAGTGCAAATAGAATAAAACTGCTAGCTAGACAGAAAATACCATTTTCCTCTGTTAATCCTGCTCATTTTCAGTAATTTTAGTCACTTGTGGTAATGCCAATTTAATATATAGCTGTGTAGTTACAAAACATCTCCTTACCTCCAAAAACCAATGTCCTGATGGAAAATCTGAGATATTAAATCAGTACAGCAGATTAAGCAAATCTGTGAATGTTACAAAGTGGAGCAGAAATTGCTAAATCAGACACTTTCCTCATCTTCTTCATTGTGTTTGCAAATGGACTGCTCTTAATGCTATAGAGAACAGTGAAGATTTCTCAGAATACATCTAGAATGATTATATAGTACAAAGTATGGTTAACATATCCTATGGTGGTACTTGAGAAAATAAACCTCTTTTTTAACTCTTTGAGTTGATTAGTTTATTTCTCTGAAGGACAAGGTCTATTATCCCATGTGGCATTCATTGTCAGAACTTGCAAAATTGCTAATATGTTGAAGTGATCCAGGACGTATAAAAATTGTCTTGCGCTGTTGGTGCTGTTGATGCTTGTTTCTCAGTGAGTCCTGCACGCTGTCCATGTAATGGATTTAAAATGAGCCAAACCCCTGTTATTGATCCAGTGGCTTCAAGCCAGCAGTTCTTAGTGTCATCGGCAGTGTAAGAATAAAGACAGGGAAAGAAGAACAAATAACAGAGAATAGCTCAAATGAACTGCCCTATATATTGAATTAGCTGGCAGGACTCCTTTTACTTGAAGTCTTAGCCCTGCAATTTTTTTCTTCCTGCTACTTTGCACTGAGCTGAAAATGCCAACCCAAAAACTTCTGAGTGAGAGACAAAGGTGGTGTCCCTTTCCCTCTGAAAATCAGCCCTGAGGTGGAATTTGGCCCCTTCCACCCCATCAGCTTTGCAGAGAGCCAGGAAAATGAGGAGACAGTAGTTAATTAGTAGGAACTCAGAATAAGCATTTCCATGCAGGAAGTTATTTTAGGAAGAGCTGCTCTCCCTTGGCAGAAGAGCTCCCACGATGTGCGTTTATGAAAAGACATGATCATCTGAAGTCTGTGGGGCTACTTTTGTAAGTCTTCAGCTGTGAACTTTTAGGCGGTGCTGCCTGTAGGCTTCTGTCTAGAAGCTCTTAGACCAATAATCAGTTTTGGACTAAGCATTTTTGTTGATTTTGGTTGCCATTATGCTCCTTATGGTAACTTTATTATTTGAACATCAAAATTGAATGTAGCTCTGTGAACAGAATAAGGTATTCTGTTGTAAGGAATGTGTAGTCTAATTCAGACACAGTGACGCACAGGAATACATAATACACATGATAAGGATGCAAATTCAAAGTAACAGAGGTGTCTTGGGAAAAATCAGTGCTGCAGGCTAATTTACTGTTTCTGAAGAGCTACTAGACTGCAGAACACAGGGAAATATTGAGTAATACAAAAGATACATTTTCCTTCTTTTTTCTCCTTTTTTTTCAAGATGTTAATTCCTTATGTGTCATCAAATGGAGGGGAGACACCCAAAGAAAAGAGAGAAATAATAAAATAGGAATCCTCTCTATGATCTTGTTTTCTGAACTAGAGTCTAGAAGAGAAAATTGGAGATTACTTTACTGGAGTATGCCTCATAAAATAAGAATTTCATTAAAATAACAAAAAGAAAAGATGGATTGGACCTGGATTACAAACCAGTATTGATGTAACAAGAGTTCTGTTGTCACCATCCTATGGGGTTTTCAGAAAATATTTAGTTTGTACTTGTTTTTATGTGTACCTGTAAAATTGAGACATTGAACATTTCTTTTCTCGCAGAGTACAGCCGTAGACTGATGAGGTAATGATCGTAAAAAGTAGATACCGGGTATGCCCAAAGCAGACAAATCCAGATTTCAATCTGTTTCCCAACTGAAATATCCAGTGGAGATCCACACAGTTACGTGCACAAGCAAAACTTGAGAAGCAGAGATCCTGTTGAACTTGCAGGCAGTCTTTTACTTTGCATTTAAACTCTTGTCTAAGTCTTGATTTTGTGCCATTAATGGTTCTCCTTTTTCGGGTGTGTTATCCAACATTTCTTAGTGTTTGTTGGTCTAATCCACATTTCATTTAAATAATGAAGAAAAATGCTGAATACAGGACAGTTTTTGAAGGGGAACCACCTAAAATGCACATGGAGTTTTGCACACACAGACATACAAACACCGGTGGATTATTTGAACACAGAAGCACTAATAAATTTAGTTAATTTCAGGGAACTAACTCATTATTTCTAGTGATATCAAGTGTACTGGTTTATCAGCATTTTGATAACACTAGAGCTAAGACTACATGCTGAGAGTCAAGAACTGCTTTACTTATGTTGGTGGGCCTGTGACTGACTCCTGTGGTAGATGAGTTATTAGCATCACAGCCTTGAATTTTTTTACTTTTCTGAGTATTCTTATTTTAATTCTGCTAGATCTATCGGTTGAAAGTGATAAATTTGAGAAAGCTGCATGGACAGATGTAGATGTTTCTGGACAGTCTGTAGTCTTCTAGGGTACCAACGGGGGTATCACTGGGGTTGTGTGCTCTTAGCAGAGTAAGGCTGGCAACTTTTCTGTCTCGTGTTTTCATTATGAGCCCATTAAAGGCTTGAAGAAATTCAGTTCCTGTGGGACTGAGTCAAATACCTCTGTAAGGTCGATTAATGCTAGAAATGCAATATATCTTTCTATGGCATTATTTCATGAGGTTGCAGTAATTCTTTGATATCTTTTTAAAAATGCAGTTACCATAAATTATTAGAAACCTCACAAGGTTTCTCATCTATTCATATTTTCTTATGCACTCTTGCCCCTACACATATGTTGTCAGTGAAGCACTCCCATCTTTCTTCAAGAGTAAGATCTTTTTATGACTCTCTGGTCAACAAGTGCCAGATGCCAAATACTGATTTGAAAGCATTAATTTCTTTTGTACTTCTAGCACAAGTATCAGCATCACACCACTGCATTTTTTTCTCTCAATGCAGTGGTGTTTTAGCGCTGTGAAAACTATAGATTGAAGAACAAGTGGATAAATGTTTATAAATAACTTTGGAAGCAGAGTTGTCTTACTTCTATTTGATTAAGCCAGTGTTTTAGAAAAACAAAGCTTCCAGGTCTGTATCTTTAGGAATTAATTAAATTAATGCTCTGATTCTCAAGAGAGGCAAGCACTAAGAGTTGTTCACAGATTCCTGCAGAAGAGCAGTACTGAGGCTATTTCAGACTTGCAGTCTGAAAAAACCACTTGTGCAAAAAATCTGTGCCCCAAATGTTAACAGTTTTTTAAGCAAGAGCAAGACAACAAAGAGTAGCTGCAGACCCTTCAGCAGCTGAACAAGTACCCAACTGGTTCTTTGCACTGTGTGAGAGCAACATGCTGCAATTTTGCAAACAGAACAATTTTATTATTTAATTAGTCTCAAAAGCTAAGCAATTAAAAAAAACTGAGTCTATGAAAAATTAAAAAAGATAATTAATAACAGTAGGCCTGGTGCCTAAGGGCCTTGCTCATGAATGTAAAAATGACTGGTTTTGTTACCAGCTGTGTACTCTGGTGAATAATGGGCTTGAGCTTCCAATTCCCTCTACATGTGAATATTTTCTCTGCTTTTATATTAACCACTATTACTCATGTCTCTATGAGTGTTCAAGACCAAGCCTATTCAAAAGCTGAATGTGATGGGAGACAGCATAGAGAACCTCACTGCCTGACACTGTGCATGGGAGTTCTGGGTTTCCTGGTTTTGTTATGGTGCTTCTTTTGCTGTGAGCTTCTGTCTGCCCTGCTCACCATGTGAAGGCAACACTCCGGTGGGGAGTTAATATACTGGACCAAGTTACCTAGGGCATTGTCACTCTTGTAGGTTTTAAGCTGAGAGTCAGTTTCTAAGAAAGAATACTTTGACTTCTGAATGTATGTGGAAAGTCCATAAAGCTAAAGGATCATATGGGTCTTAGAGGAAATAGACCATTGTCTTCAATGCAAATAGTGTGGCCATTGTGAGGCTAACACCTACTGTCTAGTTTGCAGCATGTATAGGAAATGCAGTATCAATTCCCCTCCCAGACAAGGAATCCTTCTGGAAATTTTTTTTCATTTGCTTTGCAACTTTGGTGTAAGTTTCAGGGATTGGTGTGGCAGATCCATGTTTGAGCTGTTTGCTTATAGAAGCATAGTTTGGATGTAGTGAGGTTACTCATCGAAGCAAGTTGTAAATTAAGAAGTAAAAAAAGCAAAAAGGCAATATGTTTTCTCTGTTTGGCTGTTCCTGCTGTGAGATGTTGCAAGCCTAGGCTAGCTGGAAAATGCCTGCTGCTTTTTGTATGAAATATTCATTATAACATTTGTTCTTGGTCACCCATACTTGAGAGAGTTGACCTGATGCCCTACACAAATCTCCAAGAACTGGAGAAAAAATCAGCAGTAGATGGGACAACATGGGAGATGGAATTTCCTTAGCCTTCTAGAGAAAATGCTCTTATGACTACTTTCTGAAAGTCCTGTCTCTTATACATTAGCAACAAATTATTTTCAGGTCGTGGTTTTGAGTGTCCAAGTGTGACAGCTGCTGTCAGCAATGGACTGTGAGTTAGATAATTGCCAGTCCTACTGGTGGAGGCTGGAACAGGGCTGCTCCCAGATTTCCCCCGGATTTCACAACCTGCTTTGGTGAGTAACACCATTTGGTGACAGAGAGAAAGGCCACAGGTTATTGAGGGGAGAAGCCAGGGAAAGCCTGGCACTGCTGATATTTCTCTTACACCCTTTAGTAGCTGCTCCTTCCATTTCTTTCTCTGATTGTTAAACTTGCATTGAAAATGGAGGAACTTTTGCAAATACTTTCTTTCTGTGCTTTAAGAGGACCAGATTTCTTAAGTGTAACTGTCGAAAAATAGCATCCTGCCTCAGAAACTGCAGTTTTCTGATACAGTATATATCCTCTTCATTGACCATTTTCTTTTTCTTTTGAAAGAAATATGAGTAACTAAATGATATATTCTTAGTCCATCACAGCAGTAATTGTATTGCTGTTAAACTGCATCTGTGTTATTCCTTTCTTGCCTGGCAAATGCAATCATCTAACCTCATTCATTCTTTTTTTCCCATTCACTTTCAGTTTGGATCCCCCCAACTCCCATACCAGGGAGTTATTCATGACATTCCAGTTTAATGATCAATATAAGGCATACAAGGTTCACAATATACCAGCCATACTGCAATCCATTATTGAACATCTTTGGCAGCACAGGGGACTATTGGTCAAGTCTATTTCTCCTGAGAGAATGTTTTCTGTATTTTTTTCATGAATTGACACGAAAGAATTCTTTCACCTACAAACTGTCTTAAGGAAGTATTTGGGAAATACCTAAAAATTATTGAGTTATTCATTTTGAATATCTGAACAAAACATTTATAGGGTTTTCACAAAGTCCTGAAAACTCGTAACTATAATATTAATTTTTTCCTTTAAATGGGCTGTGTACTGCGGAGAGCATGTATATCTTCCTGGGACAAACAGGAATTTATTCCTTCAGGCAGCTTGGCTGTAAATAAATATAAGGCTATATATAATATTGCAGAAGGCAAGCAGAATCTAACTTAGTCAATGTGAAATAAAATGCATAACTAGGGAAGACTCAGCTCTTTGGCAATAGACATGTATAATTTTAAGTTAATATAGCATAATGAGGGAGAGGAGAGTAGCTATGCAAAACCTGGCACTGTCAAACCACAGAATGAAAATATCTGGTGGAAAAGATTAATGCAAAATATCTAAACTAATCCAACATTTACTAGGAAAATTCAGGTCAAGCCTGGGATTAGTGCTTTGTGTCCTCTACTGATAACCTTGATGTTTCCTTACTTACCTTTCTCACTCTCATTATAGTTACTTAAGCCTCATATTTTTTATGTTAAGAAAAAACCCCATGCCTCTTATAGCTCCCATCTGTTTGTAGCAACAGAGCAGTGTTAGCCTGGTGCCCTGAAGTTTTGGTGAAAAAATCTTCTGATGTCTAAGTATCCGAGACAGCAATGAACATCTGTTTCTCTGGGTAAAACTCATCTGTGCATCTGTGAGTAGCTGGGCTTTTTGTTATGGCATCTGAGGGGCAGCAGCAAAGTGAGGGTGAAGGAAGAGGGCAGATCACATAAAAAATCCCTCAGGGTTTTTTGGCTGAATGTTTTTACCTCTCCAAAACATCTGCTAAAGCGTTTAAGTTATTTTATATGCCATTATAGAAATGTTGTTTTGCTAATGCTAATAAGATCCTAATAATAATTCTGTGGAGCAGCTTTTGCAAAAATTTGCTTTGTAGCAAATTTTTGATTTGTAACAAATTCTTTTTGACAGGGTTGTATGTCTTTGCTGCTTTGATGAAAAACTATGCGTGTTTTGCCAAGACAAAAAACAACTTACAAAATCAGTACTAACAGCTAAAGAAAAAGCAATAAAGAAAGAGAAAACAGAGGCACAAAGCAAATATTTCAGAATTTATTTGTGCCAAAATAATTGATAGCATGTAATTTTATGTTGATTTAAATTATTTGCAAATTTAAGTCTAAATTCAGCAGTTAGACAAATAGAAAATATTTGAGGAGTTGGCAGTATCTTGTTTCTACAGAAGCAAGGCTGCTTTCACTTCAGCATCAAAGTGTTGCTGTTTTCTCTAGTGGAACAAAGATAATTTTTAAACCCTCCCCTCCTCAAAATCTTGAACTCTGGCACTCATAAAGAAAGGCTATATTAAAGGGCAAATTTGGTATTCAAAGGAAACGATACATCTCTCTTTCCTGATGACTGCCATGTAAAATTCCAGAGTCTCAGTATTCTGCCACTTGTGAGACAAGGGCTATGGGTAAGACTTGCATGTAAATTAAGTAAAAACACCTCTGAGCAAAGCACTTCTAAGCTAGGCTAAAATGCTTTTTTAGATGTTTCAAGCCAAGAGTCTTCCAGTGTGGAGTCCTAGTAGAAACAGAGTACATTTTAAGCAACTAGGAGAGACACGTTTTCCAAGGCAAAAAAGAAGAAAAAGAGGAGAGGCTGGCTTAAAAAGACTTATTTAAGGTAATGAGAGGGAAAGCACAATACTGCCAAGGCAGCTTGCCTGCCTTATGGTGAAGGCAGAGGAGCTAATTTGATATTAGTATGTTAAAGAGGAATTATGGTCCATCAAGACAGTACAGGACTGTTACAATGGGGGAAAAAGAAAAAAAAAGTTACTGAGCAAGTAAGCTATTAGTACATACTTGGAAGGTAACAAGGAGATGAGCAGCAGCCATCAGATTATGGCAAAAAGAAATTGCATAAAAGCCAACTTCTCTTCTCCTGTGAGAGAGTATCATGTTTTCTGAATATGGGAGAAATAGTAGTTGGCATATTTCTTGGCTTCAGTAGTGGTTTTTAGAGTCTTTCATGATATCTCATTTGCAAAATTCTGAAGCCCAATGCTCATGGGTATAATATTGTTCTGAAAAAAACCCCAGACACATAAAAAATTCCTCAGGGATTTTTTCAATGCAAATAGTGTTAATATTATAAATAAATATTATTCCTGTTACCCTGAGATGCTGTATAATACAGGACTTTTTATGAAAGTCACCCGAAGTTTCGTACTATATATTTACTGATGGAATATGACAGTCTATTATACATAATATGATGTTCTGTCATATAGTGTATATATATATATATACTGATTCTGACTACATTTACACATTACACAAACCTGTCAGATATGCTGCAGATGTGTTGAAGGGCAGGAGTCAAACCCAAAAAGTTGCTATAAACCAGAAAAATGGTCTGGAAAAAAACTGGATGCTAATCATTTGGGATGACCACATTTATGCAGAAAAAAATAAATCAATACAACTGTGGAGGATGGGGAACAAGGAGTAGCTGATTTCTGGAAAAAGATCTGGGGGTGGGGGAGTTACAGTGATACAAAATCTGAATGTGAGCCAATAATGTTGTACTGCTGCAAACAGGCAACATACTGGGGTGTAGGAGGGGGATAGCTGTCTGGAAGATACCTGGAGAAACCCTCCTTCTGTTGCTGGCACAAGGAAGATCTCAGCTGTAGTATCTTGCCTAGTTTGAGGCAGTACTCTTCTAGGAAGAGGTGAAAAAATTGAAGGAAGAAATTTTGGGAGAGAGAAGCAGGACCTGGAAAACAAGTTGTGCAGTTCAGTTAAGGAGCTGCTGGTGCTCATTCTAGCATAGACTGAGACGGTGTATGTTTGTCCCTTCAGGTATGTTACCTCAAAGGTCGTGGCAGACAGGAAAGGAATAGTCTGATCTCTCTGTCTTCAGCAACTAGATTAAAGATTAAGAGACTTTAATCTGCAGCAAAGGAGCTTCAGGCATAAAGGAAAACTTTCTAATCATGAAGAGAGTGTGACACTAGAGACTGTCTGGGAATGGGGCAAGGGTCTGTGTCATAGAAGATTTCCAAGGAAGGTTAAAGTGGCTTGTGTCCATGTGACTTTGGTTCTCCCAATATAGAAGGTAGAAGAGAGGCTGGCTGACCTTGCGAGTTTCTTTCCTCCTCGTTTCCTGTGTTGCTGCGGTGCTTGCCCTGACGACGCCGGGTTTGTCCTTCACTGCAGAGCCAAGTTGCGGGCTTAGCTCCACAGTAAGACAGCTCAACATAAGCATCACCCACCTGGTGCTGTTGGGGCCATTACATCACCAGACTTTTGGCACCGTTTTAATATCATTATAGGCATTACCTGCTCCTATTAAGAAAATGAGGTCTCAAAGCATCTTTTATGGTGCTGCAGAGCAGTTTTACATCAGTCTGGGCTCTGACCTTTTGAATCCAGACAAGCTGTCAGGCTCTGAGCCAGGTATACTTTCATGCCTGTGGTCCTTGCAATGCTTTGTGTCTGTTAGGATTAGGACTCTAATTCCTGCTAATGTTTCTGGTTTGCAAGGCTGTGGGTGAGACTTCTTTAGGATGCATGTCTCCACATAATACTTTAAAAGAGCCCCAGTTACTATTTAACCTCATTTCACATGAGGTTCATCTTTCATATGTCTTACTTTTTAAATGTCTCTTGCTACATCTGAGAACAGCTGTGGACTAAGAAATTGTGCCTTCCTGAAGCATTACAGTGGGATGCTCTGTGAGAGCATCAAAATCTCTGTGAGAGTTTGGCTGCACCTGGAGTCACTCCCACCTTTTTGGCTAAACCAGTGTACAACAATCTGCTACTATTCAAGCAAATATCACTGACTGTTTCAAAAGTTTTGTATGGTATAGAGTGGTCACATTTTAACTAATAATTTTAAAAATTTCAGCATGCAAAAAAAGCTGGTCATAGCTCAGTAAGACTGAATAGGTTCAATCAAAATTATTAGCAATGTCTATGTGCTTTAAACAAGGAGGAGTATGGATTCTAAGGGTATAAGGTGGTAAATGACATAAAACTTAGTGCAATGAGCTTGTGATGGTGTTTTAATTCAGATCTGTGCTGAGAAAAAAGGGTGAGCTCACTCACAAGCTTTTATCTGCCTTTGACTTTCACAGGCTCAGTATCTACTATTACCTCTTTCCTATTGTGAATCTGAAGGAAAGTTTTATAACATGCATAGAATTGGATAAGCAATACACTGGTACTTTTAAGAACTGAATAGCAAAATCATGCTGGAGGCAATCCAGGTGGTAATTATGTAGTCAAAAATCACTCCACTCAAATTAAAATTAATCTTTCTCTGTGAGGTAACTTATGACTGAAGAAGGTTCCATTGGTTCATTGTGTTTCATAGCCTCCAGGTAACAGAATTTTTCACACAGAAAATTTGAACTTTGTTGCAAAGGATTTGGGAACAGCAATTTCTATTCTATTTGCAGTAGGCACAATTGAGCTAGAGAAAAAGAAGTGGTCAAGAAGGCATGTCATATAAAAATGGTCTTTTTTCCCAGATTCCTCAGTACCAAACAAGTGGCTTTTTATATCATTTCAAATCCTACATCTGTAGGATGGCCCATAGCGTTGCTTTCCCCTTGGCAACATACACTTCAGACCCATCCTGCCCATCTTCAAACTCCGCAAGGCATCAGTTGAGTCAAAGCTTGATTTTATTCACTTGGCCTATCCACTTGTCTCCTTGACTTCTCCTAGTATTTGTAATTTTTATTAGCTGGTGTGAACTTACTTACATACTGCATATTTTTATGACTTGAACTTAGTTTTGTTGCAGTCAGTTGCTGAAAAGCCATATGTTGAATGTACCCGTGTCAATAGAAATGGTCTGCTTTGCCAACGGCCATACAATTTAACAACCTCACGCCTAATCTTCAGCTTTGGGATCCTGTGTAGTTTTGTTTGAAAGCGTTGCTCTACCTTCCTTGTCATTATTATTGCAACTTCTTTTGAAACAGATTTCCCTGAGGAAACTGTGCAGTGTTGCTACATTTTGCTGAAGCCTGGCAGCTCTTCCTCCTTGCCACAGTATTGCCTGGGGAAATCAGGAATGTTAATGCTGTTAGGTTTAGAATATCTATGACTGTATTTTGTAGAGACGGCAAGTATGACTGCTACTGTAGTAATACTTATGATGACTGATGACTTGTTAAATATATATATATATGTAGTGGGGTTTTTTTCAAAGGCGTGTAAGAGTACATACACCAAAAAAAGCACATGTTCTGCATGTTCACTGATGTTTAGTTTTCTGATTAATTTCCTGTGGGTAGGACAGGCACTTCTAATAGATGATTTTTCTTCTCTAGGTTTTTGGTTTGGATTCTGTTTACCACTTGGGTCTTTATTTCTTTCAACCTCTCCAGTTGTTTGAAGATAACTTCTGTATCAAACACATTGTATATGGAGTTCCATGGATTACCACTGTCAGAAAAATGTCTAATAATGATGTTTGTAACGTTATAATATCTTAAATGTTGCAAAGTCAAGCAATTACTATGAAAAATTTTAGTTGACTCTAAGAGACTTAAATTATTTCTGCCTGTAATGCCGGAGACTGCTTCAGCATTTTGCTGAACAATAAGGGAAGTGCAGTCTCGGCCCCTGGAGATTGCAGAGATGAGGGAGGGTGAGCGCAGCATGGAAGCCATGAATGAAAACTGCTGAAATTTTTTCTGATGTCTTGTCAATTGGCATTACTTTTCTAGGAAAAAGAAGTGGTTCACAGTGAAAGGGCAAACAAAAAAAATACACATTCCTAAGGTAGTTTTGGGCAAAGTTAAAGGTTCCAGGCCGGAGATTAGTCATAGCTACATGGCAGAGGCTGTTAAATGCTCATGGGGAAGCAGGAAAGAGAACAGACACTGCAGTAGGGAGTGAAAATTGAAAGTCCCTGTGTAAGGTTAACACCAATGCAGCAAAATTTATGAACAGTAAATAATTATTTAGATATGGCAAAACTAGAAAAGACTCCAAGTACTCCTGATGGGGCTCAGCAAAGTCAAATTAATGGGCAGCATGATGGTAGATGGATATCAAAGCAGATAGACCTCAAATTAGCTATATATTGGGTGAAATAGTTTGAATTCTTTGCAAGAAGATATGTGCTAAGTCAACTATAGTTATTTCTTTTAACGTACTTTAAATCAAATTTATTTTTCTTGGGTTTTATTTTTTGCTTTGTAAATAAGAATTTAACCTGACCATGAGGATATTTGAGGGTATTTGTTGAGTTTGCATTTATATCTTTCAAATGGTGTAAGCCATCACCTAGTTACCAGAATGACAGTGTTGGCACAGGAGACCTAGAGTCCTGCAGCTGGAATCCATAAGGGCATATTTATGTTAATTCTTTCAGGTATACCTCTTGCCTGCTGTTGTGGAGATGGTATGCTGGTGGAGAAATTAATTTACTGACTCCAGTCAATATCCACATATTGGAAAGAAAATAATGGTGATCTCTGATCTGCTTTCTACTGCAGGCTGAAGTAGAAATAAATTGTATATGAATTCACTACCTAAGGATTTCCCTGCATACCAGGAGAGGAAGACAATGCTTCCAGCAGGCCACACAGGCTGCAGAACAGATTTGTCTTGTGTTATACTAGTTCAAACAGTGCCATTTACCAGCTGTTAGAGGAGAAGCAAGGATTTGCTTTCATTAAATACTATACCTAAATAATATTCAGCATACTGAAATATTTGTGAATAACACACAGTTTACCACCTGATGGAAATTTTTTCTCCATATTGATTTTAAAATGTAATTAACAGATACTTTTAGTGGGGGCAGTTACATGAGGATGGTTTTGTTCTGTTTGGGAGTAAATTGTTTTTAATGTGAAATCTACATTCGTGGTTTTGGCATTTAGGTGTTGTTTGTATCTGGATGTAAGACTGAAACAGTGGATTAAATCCACAGCATATTTTAGTGCTAGTTTCACAATGACAACTTCATTTCCACCGCAATCTAAAAACCTTCCTATAATTATATGATGTCCTGTAAATAAGCTGTCTCCAGACAGCTTTAGAGAATTAAATAACTGAAGCGATACACAGTACAGAAAATAGTGCTGCATAGTGATTGCACTGCACTTGAACAAATGAAGTCAGCTTAATTAAAGGATCAAAGATAGAGGAAATGAAGGAATGCTTGTTTTAAGGGATCTGAAAGGAAACAGAGTAAAAGTGAAATGGAAGACTTTTAAAAAGAAGTCTTTGAGTGATAGATGAGACTGGGTGGGGAAAGGGTGGCAGGCTCCCAATAGGAAGAGCTGCCCAGGAAGCCAAAGTAGACCCAGAGGTGGTGCAGCATGGGCTGGAACTGAGCAAAGCCAGGGATGGAGAGCCAGGAGAGCAGGGTGGCCACCAAGGCCTGCAGGAGGGAATAGCCAGCCTTGTTTTTCTGCGCTACTGTCAGAGTCCTGGCAAGGTGACCTGTGGGCAAGACAAGAGGACGTGAAGCAACAGCATTTCAGATTGAGATGTGTTCTTGGAAATAAGGTTGCCACTCTACCCCTTTATTCCCGAGACAGCAGCAACGGCAGACCCCAACTCTCCCCATTTCAGAAGTGATTGGGCCCTCTCTTGGCTCAGCCCAAGGTCATGCCAGTGAATGTCAGCAGCTCATTGCAATGTCTGCGCTGTGTGTGACAGCATGTTTCTTGTTGGTAGTGGTCAGTGAGCCCCCCAGAATGTCACTGCCAGCCTCACCTTTTAAACAGCATCACTTGGGACTGGACAGGTTAGCAGGAGGTGGCATCATTAACCTTCACGGGGAAACAGAGATACTTGGTACAATAATCACTTTCCAATGATCTACTAATTCCTTCTTTCCTTGTAAAAACTGCAGGTCAACATCATTATACATGTCAGCATAAAGTAGGTAAGCATGAAAACAAAAATGTCTGCATTCGAAGCAAGTTACAGCATGCCAGTGGTGCTGCATGATCTATTACAATGTGACATTGTTTATGGTGTAACTCTGCTGAGGAAAAATGATTCTTCAGGAATCAAAAATTATTAATGAGCTCCCAAACAAGTGAAGTCTCTTTATGAGAGATATCATATGTTATCTCTTCATATATGATAATTCCCAGAGATTTTGCTTTTCTTTGCATTTTCCCTCTTTTTGTGGGGAGAGAGTCTGTCCCTTCTTGGCTTAGAAGGTGGATGACTTGCACAGTGAAATGTGTAAGACACGTTATCAGATATTCACCTTCATTGTTGTTGCTTCTCTTGTTGTTTCCGAAGTATTCTTGCAGTGAGTTTTCTCTCTGTTGTGATTCAAGGTAAACGTGGTGAAGAAACTCTGTGATGACTACATTCTACATCTCTTCTTACCTTTGCTACAATGTGTGTTTAACATTGTTAATAATAATGTTAATGTTTTGTATGAGAACATTGATTCTTACTCTCTCTGATACTATAGGTTGCAAGTTGATGTATTTAGTATAAAATCACTGTACCTCCAGAACTGCTAGATACATGACTAAAGTTTAAAGCAGCGTACATACTTTCTCCTGTCTTTTAAAATGCATTGACAAATATAAAAAGAGGGAAATAAAATTTTTATTTTATAAAACACCTGAGAATGAAAAAATGAGAACTAGACAGAACTAAGAATAACTAATTACAGAAGTGGAGCACCGAAGGGGAAAATTTAGGATCACTTTTATTTTTTTTTTAGTAACTTCAAAATTCCTTATATGTGTCGAAGTAATATTTTAATTTTTCACAGCAAGAAAAAGAAAACCTCTATGTTTTGTGAGCCGTGTAACAGTGAATTAGTTATTTGCAGACGTATTGGAAGTATAGCTACAGTGTCAGCCTTGGCGACATGGGCAGACTGATCAGTCCTCCACTTCCTTTCTCCGTAAGATCTATTTCTCCCTCCAGGTGTTATGTAGGTTTCTACAGGTTTCTACTTTCATTTTTACCATTGCAGGTTGGGTGGAGGTTTTTTTGCAAATGTTTGCTCTTTTGTTGAGGCCAGAGGTTGCTACTTCTTTGCCTATCAGCCCAGACTGTCTGCTAGACTTCAAATTCCTCTAAATAAGTTCTCAATAATTTACCACTTCCAATTTATCTTTATGGGAAGTAGTAAAATTCCTTATATCATCCTAAAGTTTCTCTGCCAGTTTGGGGCTGAATTTCTAGTGTTGGACAAGCTGAAGACTGGGTCTAGGTTTATCTGATGAGACAGCTACTAAGCAGCTACTTCAGAGTTGTCTTTGCCTTTGCTTCCGTCATTTTCCATGTCCAGCAGCTGACTCCCAGTGTTATAGTTGTTGCTTTCTATGAGTGTTGCTCTTTCAGTTCGATGGCTACCTGACAACTGCACTTGGAATGGCGCATCATGTGAACTGTCCTCTGGCCTTTGATTTCTAATTGTGGCTGTTCTTCTGCCCAAGTGGTGCTCTCCCAGCTGTTCTCGTGGCATGTGCCCCACAGCGCAGCACGGCGGTCTGCCTGCAAACAGCCTCACTTCTCCAGCTGGTGCTGGGCTGCTGTGCAGCTCCTGGGATTTTGCCATGGAGCTGTCCAGCTTGAAAAGTGTTGACTCCTTCCTGTTTGCCTTACTTTTGCACTAAGTTATTTTTAGTGCTGACTATCCAGGTGAAGACCATGTGTGCATAAATTTCTGTTTGAGGTTGAACTGCTTTATTCTGGTGTGTTGTATTTTGTCTTATATTTTGAAGGTAGTATGTCGGATAGTACAACACCTGCTTCTGTTTACACATGATGTTGCTAGCCAAAGGATCAAAATGCTTTTGCATAGCCCAGGTCTCAGAATTTGGAGGATTCCTCTGCTGTGTTACATGCCTTCTGCCACTGAAAGTGAACAGACCCTCTCAATTCTTTCCCAGATTGATGAGTTCCCCTTCTGCTCTGTTCCTCAATTTGCATTGTACGATGTCAGCATGTATCATGCACTAGGATGGGCAACCTGATATACAAGTTTACTTTTCTCTCTTCTTTCTTGTGAAATCCTGTTTATTTCAGGATGCCATTCCTTAATTCTGATGGGACAGTACTGGAGTCCCCTCAGAAAAAATCCAGTCCTGAGAGGAGACCTCATCTCTCAGCTGATAGGAGGAGATAGAGGAAGTATATTTTACCCCTTGCAATCTGCATAGTCATGCAGTGTGAATTTTTGAGTACCTGTTAGAGCTCTTAATTGTCACCATTTCTCCAGACTACCTTTAGCCTTCAGCAGGGCATGTAAAGTTATTGTCAGAGACCGGAGTCTTTGCCTTCTCTTCCGATGACTAATGGTGTGGGCAATGTAGAAAGTGCATGCTGTTTGGTATTTCTACTGTCAACAGTGAGCAAGAGGTTTTGGTCTCTGTATAGAGCTTTGTCTTGTCAAGACTGCTCTCGTGTGTGCTGAGCTTGTGGCTCTGGACTAAGGCTGCCATGGCTGACCGCTCCGGCATAGAGGTGCAGTACTGGCTAGTTCATGGGTGAGCTCTTTGTTGGTATTACTCATAAAGTACTAGGCTATGATTACTGTTTTGCTTATTTCTTTACTTCCCCAGGCAAATGTCTGGTCCCAGGTCTTGAACTATTCCCACTGTTCACTGGCACATGCTAGCTGCTTTTAGCACTCTCAGAGTCTGCTAAGCTATATGAAGAAAACAGAGGTGTAACATCTCCTTGGCCTGAGCATTTCCTGGATGACTCAGCTAGAGTCTTTCAGATGTCCTCAGATATCTGATGTTTGATGGATAGACAGGCCCTCCCATCCCCCTTGTCGTTCTGCTCCAAGTACTCATTAAGAACTAGATGTAACTTAATATTATGTTCCTGGATTGTCTCTACCTCAGCTCTTCTTCTCCTACAAGAGTGTCCTTGCTGAAGCTTTAACAGCTGGTTCAGCTTACACTTCATTTCTAGACCCTGGCTGGTGATTTCAGCAGATCGAAGTCAGCAGTGCTTATGAACAACGTCAAATATACTGAGGACCCTCATCACCTTTCTCATTACGATGGGATTTCTCAATGCCACAGGAAGTGATAATTTTGTCCTACAGTAAACAGGGTGTTGTGTCTTTGACAGCTACTAGATAGGAATTATTCATACTAAAATAGGAATTTATATGCAGTGCTTTGGTCCATGATTTCAGGCCTATGAAGGCTTTCAGCTGGAGGGCCTCCTCCCTAAAACTAGGCTATTGACTGTCTCAGTAGGAGTGATTGCATTACTGTCAGACCAGTTTTAATGACTCCTCTGTGGTTAACACAATCAAGTGTTTCAGGAAGCTTGAGCTGCATAGAGGGACTTGAGTTCTAATCACCCAGCACCCTGAGGGCACCATGCTGCCATCATTTGCCAAAACTGCTCTCAGGCCTTGTATTCCCCTGCACTTCTTCTGTGTGATGTGGAGGGTGTTCCTCATGTCTACTTCCACAGGCACCAAAAGACAGTGTCTGCTCTTTCATGGGTATCCTAGGGGCCATATTTTTGTGTAGCACCTACAGATTGCTTCTGGGGCATATTAATAACACTTGGCTACCATTCTTCAGGCTGATGGTGCCACTTAGCAGTGCTAAGGAGATTACATTGCTGTGGCTCTCCCATCCAAATAGAAACTAATTGGTTTTATTGGTCTAATGTGAATTTGCAAATTTAGCAGCTGAATTGCTGGCAGCTTATACTGGTAGTGCTGAATACCTAGTTCTTTGCTATGTTCACACTGCAGCCTGCTCCCTCCTGGAAATGGTGATGTAGGTACAACTATGATCTGGATTGGAAATGGAAAGGTTGACCAGACACACTGTCCAGTGTTAATGGGAAAAGCACTGGAGAAAGGGAATAAGCTGTATTTTTCTTCTCCCTTGACAGGTAATTCATTCCTCTCTTCTAATTTCTGAGTTCTGCCAGTTTAAACCTGATCTCCTCATGCTGTGTTATTAACACATCTCATTTTGATTCAGTCCTAGAGTGGCTCAGATGGCCTTCCTGTCTGGAAGCATTTATTTAACTTGTGTTTCTGCAGTGCTTTTTTGTAATCTGGAAACATCTACAAAAGTTTTGTCTCTAATTAAATGATTCCTTTATGTTTCCAAGGTTACCTATAGTATGGAACTTCCCAGTTTATAATGAAAATATCTATTCCTGTACTGAGTCTTTCCCTCTTTTTTGAGAGGAGGGTAAAATGATCCAGTGTCTCTTTTTGCTCCCATTTCATGCAAGAACAAAATTTGTCCAGTACTTTTACTGTGTGATCAAATGCTTTGGACACTGTATTCAACAATTTTGTCTTCATTTGCTTTTTAACTTCATCTCTGGCTGGGCAAGCTCCTGGGAAGAGATCACAACAAGTTCACAACATAATTCTGAACTGGCGTATGTGTCTGCCTTTAACGACCCAGGGATTTCCCTGGCTGGTTCTCCAGTCATCTGCCCCAAGTGCCATTCTCTTTTCCTCTGCGTGCTGGGTTTCCTTTAATTGCTTTTTGTTTTAGTGCAAAGAGCTGGTTGTGACATATTGGTGATGTCATGAGGGAAAAATCACCTTGAGAGAGGGTGCTGAAGGAGAAGGTTCAGCTAAAACCACAACATTTTCTTTTGATTTATTTTGTTAATTTGTCCTTGTATTAGCTGAAAAACACACTTCCAACAGTAAGCAACATTTATGGGATCCTGCTTTTTCAAGAAATAACCAGTTGTACTCTACTTGCCAGCCAGCATCCTTCATAATATGTTCATGTGCTGCCTGATTGTTTTGAATGCTGACATCATCCTAATGCAGGACCAAAAGGCCGAGACTCATTTTTCATCTACTTTCAAAAGCAGATAGATGCTGGATACTTAACTGCTTTCATAATCTTCAAATATTCCCTCTGTGTGCCTTTGCCTCTTTAGAAACAACAGTGCCAGTTAGACTGAGTTTTAAATTAAAGTTTTCTGGGCTTTATTATTTATAGAACCCAGTACAGATTAGAAATACAAGACAATTACACAGAATGGATTTGGGTTTGTTTTTTTTTTTAAATACTTACTTTATTGCATGCCAGAGCTTAAACAGGAAGAACTGGTATTATGCTTTCAATGCCCAACAGGTTCACAGTACTGTGTGAAGGACTGTAAAAGCTCCCACTTTTTCCTCTGGATGTTTTTAATGTCAGCTGCAAGACTTGCAGGAGTCCCAGGTCAGCAGCTAAGCTGGCCTGCCAGCTTGCTGGGCCACCAAAACACTTGAAAATGCTTTGTCTGCAAGTTGTGATTTTGAATTTGTGCATTATCTGATACCTGTTGCAAGTCTGCTGATGCCTTTCAAATAAAGTGGCTATTATGGGCTTTGCTGCCCTTTTATTGACCAATATTTGGGATAGTTCCCGTTGTACTTCTACCACTTCTAGGCAGTGGTGTTTCCAAAGCAATTCGCAATTCACAAGCACCCTACTGTTAGCACCTACCCTACACTAAGCACACTCTATTATTCTGCAATTTGCTGATGTTGCATAAATGAGAAGCAAGTTATGGCCTAAAGAAAATGTCAGTCACAGGAAACGAAACACAGGCAAGGAAAAAGGAGGAAAAAAGGTACCAGAAAAAGAAAAAAAAAGAGATGTAAAGCACATGAATGATGCTTCACTACTGTTCTTAGCTTAACTCACTCCTCAATGCAAAATTAGTCTCAGCTTTCAAAGAAACAGCAATGTAGCAATCTCGTTCTGATCATTCTCAGCTTTGTTCTGAGCTAGAAGGTGTTGTATGGAGACCTCCAGCAACTACTCTGCTATCAAACTCTAAGATTTAGGACTCCTAAGGATGGATTTTTGGAGTGTGGCTTGTCTCCATAATTCTTACAAAGGCCCTTGTTCAAGACTGAGTATGGAGAATAGTTGCAGTTTAATCTAATTACTTTCTCTATAAATATTAGTGTCCAAAAGAATGAACTTACCTGTTAATGACAAAGATAACAACCTTGAAATGCTTGCACCAGTCCAGCTGTTTGCACATTGAACTCCAGTTTTCTCCTTGTTCAGAAAATGGGTTTTTCATTCCTTAAACTCTGTGCTGCAAAATACAGTTCTCTGGGACCAAACTGGAGTTTCTTTAGGGTGCAGAGAGTTGCTGATAGGTGCAATCTGTCCCTGTAAAAGAAGGTAAAAAGGCATGGGGATCACTAATTTAGGAGTAGCATTGCTATTCTAGTCTAGGGAATGAGATGGTGACTATTTTCTAGTCAATTTTCATTGCAATCATAACTGTAACTCTGATACCATACAGATAATGTTTTTTCCCCTAGGAGTCCTAATGAGTAATTACAAAGCATATGGATTTATTAAACTTTATGATAATGGCAAAGAAGCAATAGTAATTATTTGTGTGTTGTGCCATTTTTAGAAAGGTGATTTCTTTCACTGTCATCATGACCGTGTGTGTTTAATGTAAAATAATTTGATAAACTTAGAATATCTTGCAGTTACCATGACTAATACGGTAGTAGATCAAGTAATGAAGCTTTCTTGGGTAGTCATTCAAGGTAAAATGAGTAATGCCCAGGCACTACACCACGTGAGTCTGAGCGTGTTTTTCCTTCTGTTGGTTTAAACCATAGAGCTTTAAGGTCAAGCAGGTCTCTGAAACAAATTTGATTCAGTGTATTAAAATCAACTCTGTCTACGTCAAATGTCTTAATTGTGCTTGTACAGATACTTCTGTCTAGAGAGATAAAATATTAAACACATAATGAATAATGCAGCTGTCTCACAGTCCTGTGATCTTTATGTGAATAAGGAAGCCACAAATTGCCTGGGTATTGAACTGGCACAGCACTTGCAATTTTTTCTGCAGTGACAGCTTATGCAGGAACAAGTTGCATGATGTCATGTTGAACATTGTATTTTTTTTAGAGTAGAAATGGTACTTTTCTATCTCCCAACGCAGGAACAGAGCTGTGTGCTTGCCTGCTCCCAGACAGCTAACACAGCTGTGTGGACAGCCAAGGTCTAATGTGGTTCTGTGTGTTATTGTGCAGAGCAGAAGTCAATAGATGGAGGCACCCATGTGAAAATGCATCTTGAGCCATAGAAAGGAAATGGAAGATACCTTAGGTAAAGAACTTTTCAGTTGTGACCTTTGGTTTCTACGCTCTTTCTTTGGGGATGCAGTTCACACCTTTGACACACAGGGACACTATCTCTAGATGACTCTGCTGTTTTTTCTGTTGAGCTTCAGCTACCCCCTACCATTCTTTCCTTGCCTTTCCTCCTTCCTTTCGCTAGTGTAACTTAGCCTGTTGGCTGCAGTTTGACCACTGGAAGATGTTGCTTTTTTCTCCTCAATTCTTTCTCCCATGGATGTATTTTTTCTTTCATTTTTAGGTAAAAGTAGATATTTCCAATATTTTTCTGAAAATGTTTCTGCTGCTGAAGGTTCAGTTACACAGAGGCTATGTCCTTTGATATTCAGGATTAAGATGAAATTTTCACTCCCATTTGCCTTGCTGAGGACTGGGCTCTAGCACAGAACACTTCTTCTTTAAAGAAAAAACTTTAAAAAGGGAGAATTTCACTTTTAAAATTAATCACCATGGCAACCTTTACAGTGAGTTTCCAAACATAGGAAGTTGCCTTTAAGAAGCAACCTCAGCTAAGAGAAAGGTGAGTTTTTACAGCTTATAACAATCTTCCCATAAAATGTAAGATTTTACAAGAATTAGTTAGAGGGACTTTTATATGCAGAAAGGAAGTGATATGATCCTGGTGGGGTTTTTGAATTTTATTTTTTTTTAATAAGGATGGTGCATGCTAACTAATCTCATCATAATGCTGGCTTAAAATAGACATGGAGAACTAGATAGAGCCTGGTGGTAATACATGTGATACCACTAGATATCATCTAAGTGGATATTTAGGTAACATTTGCCAACATTTCTCTCACACTTAAATACTATTTTTCCTTTGTCTAGTTGTGGACTTCCTTTTCATGTATATTCAGAATCTTATTGGGAAATATTTTTAAAATCAGAAAAGAAAGTGAGGTAACAGAATAGAGGGGTGAGAAAACAAGTTGCTCACATGTTAAAAGAAAAAAATCCTTCATACATTACAGTTCAGTGAAATGTAACTTTAGCACTCATCTCTGTGTTCCTCTTATTTCTCTCAGTACTCAGCTGGATTATTTTATATCCTATTTTTTATATGTATGAGATCCAAGGGGTGCATAATTTCTTTTCCCACTGGAATTTCCCCAGTGAAAATATTGTACATCAAATGAAATCTTGACGTTTTCCTTGAAATGGGAACTCTGGTGTTTAATCCTGATATGATCAAAATAAGAGCATTTTAGAATGAAACTTTTTATGTCCAAAGGAGTTGTGAGACTGGAGAAGAAGCTTACAGGCAGAGAACTTCAGTCTCTCTGCAGATTTCAGAGGACGGTAGAAAGACTGATGGACTGGCAAGAGACAGGCACTTTTATTCAAACTGCAAAAATACCATGGAAAACATTCTGCTAAAAAAAAAAGAAATCCAGTTGGCTCTGCCAAGGTTGAATATAACGATTCAAAAGTGTATCAGAGTGTGTGGGAGTGTTCCCACACGGCATGTAGGAAGAGGGAGAGCAGGTCAGAAGAGGACTATCATTTTCTCCTTTCAAGCCATCTGTAATTGCGAGGTCTTGAGCTATCCAGAAGAATGCCTGAGCCACACTGATGTCTGGAGAGGGCATGGTAGGCTTCATCCATGAGCTCACCACCTGGTGTTATTTAGCTGCATGGCCACAGTTCATTTGTATATCACTGGTCTTGTTCCCAGTTTGGAAAAAGCGAGCTGGTTCTGCTGGAATTAGGGTTAGTTGATGCTGGTAGTACTCCAGTATTTTTCCATGTTCTGTATATCTGGAAGAAAAGATTACAAAGCACCTCTAAGCAGGGGAAAATTTTATAAATACTTTTTAAAATTTATTTTATTACTGTAGTGAGCCATTTAAAGGTGACAGCCTTTAGTTCAATACATGAGTAGCTCAATTAAAAGTAAATGCAGTTAAAAATAAGCACAATTACTGCATTACTCATGTTATGTAACATCTTTAGAAAAGTTTAACTTTTAGAGCAAAGTTAGCAGTAAAGTTAGTAACAGTTATCTGAAAGGTATGCTCTTTTGAGATGTCTCTGCCATCATGCAGTGATATTTTTATTTCGTGTGAAATGTGGGTAAGTAAATAATTGCCTTTTGTGCTTTTTTAATGGAGGATAGGATCAGTGTGATCTGAAGGGCTGTTTTTCATAATAGGTACTGGGTCCTGTCAAGAACTTTATACTGACTTCCAAAGTCAACTGAAAGCTTGACAAGGTGTTAGGTCAGAGAGCAGTTCAGCAACCCATACATTTACAAAATACCACTGAGGTATGGGATTGTGTCTGCAATAAAGTTGGTAGTGGGTCATGTCAAGTGGTTGCAAATTGAACACAAATCTTTTGAAAAATAAGTGACTGTTGTGAATTACCATGACCAAGTTTCTGAAAAATTGGCTGACAGATTGACCTTATGCACTTGGCAGATGTTCTCCTTCCCCAGTGCTTCTGATAGATGGGATTATAGCTAGGTCACAGTCTCTCTCATCCCATCCGTCAGCACGTAGTAAAGGCTATTGCATAGTCCTTTCACTGAGAAAGTCAGACTGTCCTGTTTTTACAGGCAATATATGTTCGTGTCTATAAATAAAGATAAAATTAGACTTTAGGTATTATAGGTAACAATTGCAGTTTTAGAATTTAGGAGGTGAGACGAGCTGCAGCATAGTGCAATAAAAGAGAGGAAAAAGAACTTTGTTTCATGCATTTATAGTATTTTGCCCTTGTATAAATGAGAATGAAAGCAGTCAGAGAATTATCACTTTACGTGAAGTAAGAACATATGGTCTTTATATTCCCTGAATTTGAATTTATTGTCAGTGCAAATAATCCCTGAATTATATATGGCAGATATTCAGAGACTGGATCAAAGTAACTGCCTTGAGATATTTTATTTTGATTGAAGATAATACACAAAACATTTTAACATACACCTTTTAAACAGAAGAAAAAAACAGTTACAGGAGCACCAATTATCTCGAGCATATCTGAACAGCAATTTTTAGAACCTCTAAATTTGTATGAATCATTGTATTTTGTCGAACATTTTGGTTTTGATATATTTATATATAAAATGGATTGTTAATGGGAAAACCTGAGAAGAAAACAAAGAAAGGTTTGGTATTGTCAATGATGAAATTATTTTTACCTTGCTTATCTTAGATTTACTTTTTAAAAGTCCAGGTGGAGACCCATAATAGGAAAATGCATTGTGAGAGAAATAACTTTTGAGAGTTGCAAAGGCAGGAGCAAACCCGAAACTCAACAGTTGTGTCACAATCGCTTCCTTGCCATGGCTTAATCACTAAAAGGAGGTATTGTCAGTAGTCATAAAATGAAGACCATGCTGAATTTTAAACAAGAAGAGATGTCACATAAGGAGATGGAAAATGTCATGAACATTATCAGGAATTGAGAGGAAATACTCTTTAGCGGATTATATTATCTAATATTCATTTTCTCACACACCTTCATCCATTTCAGTTTTAACTCATCTACTTCTTTGATTTCTAGGCACATAATGTACTTTATTGACTGAGGCATTAAAATCATATTTGGAAATTTATTCTGAGATTTCTGTTCATGTAATTGTAATTATGACTGTGATTCATCAACAACGTTTTGTAAGCTGGCTCATATTGCTTTGTAAATGAATTAAAATATTTCTGCTTGGTGGTTAACTACTCATAGAAATTTAACAAGAATATAATTTCTAAACCCAGCCTTTTCAGGATTTAGAATTGTGTTCATAAAGAATTAGAAGGAAAAGACAAGTCCAGTGGAACCCATGATTTTCAGTGCCATTTTGATTCTGGGGATTGGATCTAATATGAAGATGTACTCACGGCTCCTTCTTTCAGGGAGTGTGTAAGACAGCCTTATGTAGTTATGCCTAACCAGGCATCTCCCCAGAGAAGGAATGGGGAGGTGGTTTGAGTGGTTATTTTTATGTTGTTGGGTCTTGGGTGGGTTTTTTTTTTAAACATTCTATGTTTGGATGGCTTGATGCTATTTCAGTTTGGGTTTTTATCATTGACTAGGCTGGCCATCAGTTTTTTTAGGTTTAAGTGCCCTGCCAGTGGACTTTACTATTTTCTGCCCGTGTTTTTGAATTTTCTCTTTAAGGATGTTATATCACTGGAGGTGCAGAGTCCACAACCATCTTTAATTGTTCAGAGGGTGTGTATTGCTCAAAGATAGACCCTGTTAATGACATGTTGAGCTCTTCTCAGAATCACTTCTAACAAGTTTCAGGATTGTATAGGCAGTTTTGGTGATGAAATTTCAGTTTAGGATTTGTTCATGAAGATTGCATTCTACACATCTTTTGATGTATGTACTTGACTCTGGGCAAAATGGTATCTGTGAAGAGAAACTGTCTCTCTTTCTGACCTATCTGTTGGTTCGAATCCTCAAAGCTCCTCTGACATTCAGAACGAATCCAGCATCATTCAAATATAACTTGCAACATACTTGCAATACTTGCACGTGCAACTTACAGATATTTGCAGTATTTTTTATGTATGTGATGAGATTTTTTAAATATTCCTTTTTAATTTCTGTTTGTGGTTTTTAAAATGAATGAACAGTAATGGGTCATTGAGTGTCAGGGGTAAGAGTGAAAAAAGGCAGTTTTATGAAAGAATATTCCTGCATGTCCTTTCACTGAGATGTCAGTCACAGGAGCTAAACTGAGGCACATGTTTCTTTTTATAAGTTCTTCCTATAAGCAGGTTGGTTTAGGTGGATTGAGAAAATTTGTGTCTCTTTCATGCCTTCTCTCAAAGTGTAGGAACATCAAATTAATGCCCAGTGTTTTATGTAGTGGATAAAACATAGCTTGAAGACTGTCTTGCATATTTGACATGTTTTTCTGAATTGTTAATTTATCAGAGAATTACTTATGAAAGAACAGTAGGCCTTACCTGTGCACAAGGCTGTTATTTGGTAAATGAGTTAGAGCATGGACTGCCTTTTACACAAACAAACCTATATGTTAGAGATCACATCTGACAATGCAGTTACTGCATTTTTATAGCCTGCTACTCTTTCTTCTGATTCTGCTGTAAAGAAATGAAGAAATTCAAATGGTATCAATGAGTAGAGCACTTCTTTCTCTCTCTATGTACTTATCTGCCAAACTCAGAGAATCATTATGTGATTAATGTTGTCTTTCAGAGTTTATTGGTCTTCCATCAGAAATACAATCTAGCTCAGAAGTGAAATAAGCACCACCCGTACTTTGTCCAATCCAGATCAGCATAAGCTGAAAACAATGAACTCGATCCCTGTGAGGAACATATGTACAAGCAAGGCAGGTTTACACATTCTTTTCAATAGTATTTTGTTATTGTTAATTGTCTGAAGTCTTGCCAGAAAGATGAGGTGGCAGATGAACACAGATTTTCACTGGCATTTGCAGCTCACTACAGCTGCCATCTCCTCTGGGGATCATTTTCACTTTATGACTATTTAGAAAGCTTGGCACCATAGGCTTTATTACAACCAAAAGAATTACTTGCCAAGAGAGAGAGTACTGAAATGTAATGATGCACAAAAGAAAGACAACTGATACACATGCCTCTAAATTTCTGATACAATTGGCACTTGTTAATATGTCTTTTCCATGGAAGAGCCTGATGGCAGACTTAGGTGTGTCAGCAAGCATGGCTGTGAAGGCTGATGCTTCTTCCTTGCAGAGCAATGCTCATCCAGGCTCTGATGGAACACACCACAAAGCACATCTTTCCAGCCCATATGAGAGTCTTCCCCAGGAGGGGTGGGAGGTTTCTGGGCCTCCCTGCAGCAGGGCTTCAGTGTCAGATGCTGGACACATGAGGTGCTGAAGCCTGGGAAATGCCCGTGGGTCTCAGGTTGTAGGAAGAGCCCTATGCCCACGATGGACAGTTGTTTCAGAGGGCAAAAACCTTTCTAGGCATTGGACATGACCCAACACGTGTGATCTGTTTACTCAGATGTGTATCTGTCCAGATGCATATTTATTTTAAAAACATTTTATTGAAGTTTATATTTTGCTGCAATATGGTGTATAAGAAAATTTTTCCCATTTGAGGGAGGGAGAAGAACTAAGTTCTTGTCTTAAGCTATGCCCCTTAACATATTCGCCGTGTAATTTTGATGATAATATATCATCAAAGTCAACAGATGGTTAATAAAATTGTCTGTGGGCAGGGAGCATTTAGATATCAAACCCGTAAAAAGCTCCATAGCTGGGATTAGAGCACAGGCTGGTGAAGGCAGGACAGTACATTTGACCTTCTGCTTGCAGGTTCCCCAGAGAGTGTGACCAGGGCTGGCCTGGAGCTGGAGCAGCAAGAGAGTATCGATGGCAAACCAGTTCCCTGAAATGGGATGCAAAAAGAGAAAGTTAAATTAAGCCTAGTTGCTGTGCTGAAAATCCTTAGTGTCTGTGCCATGGAGGCAGACGCATTCAGATGTATCCCGAGCTATCTCCTTTTCCCATCTGTGAAGTCTCCTGAGGGCTTTTTCCTGTTTCACAGATGATGTCTCAGACTGATTGCACTGTTCTGCATTATGGAGAATATCCGATTAAATCAGATAAGATGAGACTTGTGGTATTTGAAATGTAGCAGTTGACATTCAGGCAGCAAATTAAGATGGGGGGAAAGAGTGAAATCTCTGCTTTTAAATCTACCTACACTCAGAACGCATCTGCATGGTTAGTGCTTCTCTTCGTTCCTCGGCCAGTAATAAGCATTTGGGAGTTGACTTGGCACTTTGTTTTACAGAGCATGTATCACTGCTGTGTATACAGTTACCTTTTACTGTATGACTAAAAAACTCCAAATCAGTCCAAACAGGTTTAATGAGAACGCTCTTGATTTTGAAAATCAGAGTAATAGCTGGTTGTTAAAAAAGAAAACAATTTTAAATAGAGTGCTTACCACAGGTAAGTTTTAAATCATCTCAGTGTTGAGTCTATTTTCAGCTAGTAGATGTTGTGCATATATAGTAAAATGAATAAGGCAAGATTTACTGCATAGTTTCCAGATCAATAAGTGCTCCTTAAGGAGACAGATTCAATCTTCCCATTTATTTTCTTTTAAAGAAATAGATAATGCCTCAAAGAGAGAAGTGTTGACATGATGTTATTTGTTGTGATAGTGATAGAAACTGAAATATGAATCTATTGTTTTTTGTATGAACCTACATTCATTCTAACGTAAGTCTATACTGCTTGAGTATAGAAAAAGTGAGTCAAAATCCAGAACATCCAATCCATAGAAATTCTAATATTCTTCCTTCCCCCCCCCTCCCCAACTTGAATCTCTTTTGCTCACTTTCTGGGGTCACGTTTCTACAAAATGCTTACAATATTTCTATCAGAATTTGCTTCTGCACAGTTGAAATATTTCACCTTGGTTGGGACTTCTTGTTTTCATTGTATTTTGCTTTATTATTTTGATTTGGTTTGCTTTCTGGTTAAGTTTATGGCTTGAATTATTTCTTACTATTTGTATATTAAAGTAATATTAGTTGATGATTGGTATTACAGATCGTGTTTCAGTAATTGAAATGACAATTTCTTTTGTCTTGATTAAAGGTAACTGGCATTCTAATTGATAATTTATATTCTATTGATTTATTAGATTACATTTTTCAAAGTGTAAAGTCATTACAAAACAAAATGCAAGATATTCTCATCCAAATAAGGTCAGAATTACTTTCTAAATAAAATTTTTGACAGCAACCCTTGACTTTGCAACAATATTTTTTTCCTAAAAAACGTAACAATTTTTTGACAGAGAAACATTCTACTGAAAATGTTTTATCAACCTGTTTTTGATTTCTATTGTGCTTATCAGAGTTCAAGACAATGTATTCTTCCTTACTGCAATTTTCATGCTGGGGTAAACAAAGGAAATTTTTAGAATGCCCTTTTTTTTTTTTTCTGTCAAACTACTCTTCAACATGCACGTAGTTCTGACACTAGTGAAAGTCCAGCAGTAGGAATAAAGTAAGTTAAAGTAGACATAAACAAACAGAAAGAGAACAGTAATAAGCAATTTTTAAAAAAAAGGAAATTAAAATGCCAGCAACCCCAGGAAGAATTCAGTCAGCTGAGATGGTGACAAACAACACTGATTGCGGGTTGCTGGGTGAGCTGAAATGAGACATATTTTACACACCATTGTTAGGCATTTATGCCAGTAGCCTGGAAAATACAGCAGCATATATGCACTGTACATTGTTTTTTGTAGAGAGGAACTAAAGGATAAATTGTCACACAAAAATAAAAGTAGAAGACTTATAAAGTAAGCAAAACAGGCATCTTGAGGAAAAAAATATTCCATTTATTCACCTGAGCTCATACAACTTGTGTAGGTAGCACCTTGTGTGTGGCACCTGCCCACAACAATCACCATTAACTCAACAGCAACCCAAAAGAGCTTTATATTCACTTAGCTAAGCTTTTCATACCTAAGGAAGACAAGTGGTTTTCCAGAGTGTCATGCAGGCCGTCAAAGTGGGATTATTATGACTCTCTGCAAGACATTTTCATGACTTCAGATTGTTATCTTGCCTCTCAGTAAGCACTGTGGGAGTCTTTCAGTCATGCTAAATAATCACTATTGAATGCTAGCCTGTTGTAATTTAATAAACCACTTCTGGGGCTATAAAAATAACCCTTTGATGGTGGGCCTAAGGTGAACATGATCTTTTTATTCATTAGGACTTTGACAGACTGAAATTAACAGTGGCTCTGGATGCAGTTTTACCACAACTAGTGTAGTCACTTTTGCAGGGAAGAATAAGCTATTCTGATCTAAAATACACAAGGAAGTGTAAACCTATGTTCCCCTGGAATCCACGGCTCTTTAACGGTTCATTTCTACATCAGTGCGGATAAACCTGGATAAAACCCAATGCGTACACAAACCCCTTCTTCATAGAGTCCTGGTTATGGTTCAGATGTGTCTTTGATCCCACTTCAAAACGCAGACCCTAACACCACCACTGACTGCCAGGCACAGTGATGCTACCCTCCTCCCCTTGGAGGCAGGTAATTAAAAAAGAAAAAAGTGACAAATGCAGTGACAAGTAATACACCTTTGTGAAGATTTGCTTTGCTGATAGAAAAGGACTGTATAGTAATGCTCCTACAGAAGTGATGAACATGAGACCTAGAAAACAACTGACGTGGAAAAAGATGCAACAGACAAATGAGAGAAATAATGCAGTATTGTTTCCTGCTGTCTTTGCTTGACATAGGGACTTCAGGCAAGTGAGTTAGAAGAGCGATCCCTGATTCACTGGAAAATTGCCCAAAGAGATGGCAAATGTGACAACAAGGCAAAATATCTTCAGACAAGAGAAAGAATAAAACCAGAAATATTATTGTGTCACTGTGTAAATCTTTGGTAAAAGCACAGCCTGGACATCATGGGCATTTATGATGCTGCTTGTTGTCACTTTCTTAACGTGCATTTCAGGTCTTTATTCTTTGAAAAATGTAAGGAACAGAGGAGGAGTGATCAGGGATGATTGGAGTTATACAACAGCTTTTGAGTGAGAAGCAACAGTGTAAATTAGACCTCCTAAACTAAGAAAAAAAAAAAGAGCAAGTGATATGATAGAGCTCTGCAGTATCATGAGTGGAAGGAGATGTAAAGGGAAAAGGTCATTCAGGATCTCTTTCAATACAAAACTTTCAGGGATAACACGCTTCAGACAAAGAAAATGAGTGATTCCTCTACTGACCGTATGTTTAAGCTCTATGGTTTCTTTCCATGGAAAATTGTATATGCTAAAAATGGATGTAAATTCAGAAGCTAACTGGACAAAATTTTTCTTAGCAAAAAGTAACATTTAGGGAACAGTTTCTGAAACTATTATGAATCCTGAAAATCCTGTCATTTCCCTGATATTTAGGGGGAAGCAGGGTAGGGGTAGCAATCATGCAAAGCCTCAGAAAACTGAACACGTGTAGCTTGTCAAGATGCACAGTATTAATCTTTCTCTCTGCCAGCACAGTTCTTGGGAAGTTCTGTAACTAGCAGCTTTTCCGTTTGCTCGCTTAAGAGTTTGCAGTTGTGAGTTGTTTTTTACATCTGATGTAGTCAGAAGTATTTAAATATTTTCAAAGCTATACTTGAAGTGTAATCTGGTTTTAGGTATGATTTCATAATCGTGTGTTACCAATGGCAAGGGTCTCAATGCTGTGTTAAAAGAGGTGATATTTAAACTTCTGAAAACTGATTTAGTCTAACGTGGGAATCCTAATGATGTAACATTTTCCACTAAGTTGACCATGGTTTCTGGATGTATTTGTTACCTAAGTAAGGCATAGGATGAGAAAAAGAAAGGGAACTGCCTTTACATTATGTTTTCAGACATGTGTACAGAGAGCAGCAGGAAAATTTTTCCCTCATGCTCCTTCATTTCCACCTAGGATTCAGAGCAAGCAGAAGAGTCCATCATGGCATCAAGCATAGCTGTCTCTCTGCTGAGTCTCAAACTGCATTTGCATGAGAAGCCTTTCACATTGCTTCCCTTTCTGAGCCCCCCCTCATCAAGGCTATCTTAAAGACGTGAAAAGGCTGAAGCTCTCTGTAGAGCATCATTGACTTTAATGGGAAATGTGGCAATTTGCACAAGGTGAGGAAAGGGTGCTTAGCTTATTAAGGTGGACAAATTAGCTCACTTTCTCCTTTCCTCTGTGTAAAAGCTGAAAGGAACTAAATATGTAATTTTCCCATTTATATACTGCTCCTTAAAGCCTCATTTTCCACTCTCTGCTCCTGCTTCCAAAGTGCTTCCTTATGACCTTGTTTCTCTGTGCCTTGACGAGTGCAAACTTTCCAGAGCTGCTTTACTTTTTGTGGCTCTACGTGACATTGCAGCTGAGATTTTCTCCCTTCATTCTCTGTTCTGCCCTCTACTTGCTCATCTCTGAAAAGGGCCTTGAAGAAAGGATCTACCTTAATCTGCTCCTAATGCCTCCCCATAGAGCTGAAACAAAATAAAAGACCCACACAGAAAAGAGTGGATTATTTTGCCTCCAGCATGAGCATTGATGCTCTAATAATACAAAACTCAAAAGACTGCTTTCACCTGCCAGCATGATTTTGTTATCCCAGGGAAGTTCTTGAGGCTAATTAGGCACTGTTAGCTAATGGATTGTTTATACAACTTTGTAATTCTGCAGTGTATTTTTCTTGTATATTCATGTCTATTCATAATCTCTGTCTAGAGACAAACATATCAGAAAGCAACCTATAAATAGATGCCTGTAACCCAAAGTGGTACAAGATGGAAGAAAAAACTGCAGCTGACACAAACCTGACAGTCACTACAGAGGTGCCTCCCTAGTGGAGAGGTGTCTCTATCTCAGCACAGTGTCATTTTGGGCACAGTGCCTTTCTGACCCCAACTCAGGTGCAAGAGCCATCTCCATGGCTGGGAGACCCACAGTGCTCGTGCTCAGTGAGGCAGTGCAGACACACTGGATGAGATGTGCTGGGTGCAGAGGTGCATGGTACGACTGCTGGTGAGGGCTAAGACATCACCAAAGCAGATGATCCATCAGATGCCTTGGCAGAGTGACTTCTGCGTAGTGCAGGATATTGTTGTTCATCTTTGTAGCATCTGATGAGCCAACAAAAGAAATATCAGTCACATAAAACTTTGCATGCACTGTAGGGTTTTGAACTTTTAATAATTTCCCCCTCCTTTGTCTTCTTTATGTTTGATTTTATTGCTTCATGACTTGGAAGTACTTTAATACTCCATTTTTAATATTTTCATATGCAGGTTTTATCTGGAGCATTACAAATCCCTAAGTGTCTTGCCACTTTATAAGAAGCAAAATATGCTCAATATAAAAGAAATACTGCTTTAAAAAAAAATTATAATAAAAAGACATATCTAGGAGCATGAGTAGTTATCCATAAGCCAGAGAGACACTGTTCTGCTCTTCTGGCAAACTGCAGAGCTGAGATGTATCGGCAGGAAGAGAAGGAAGTTGTTTGTTTTACGTGAACCTGAAAGCTCAGAGTCATCAGAAAACAAAAGGGCAGCAAGAAGAGCAGCTCCTCATGGAGCCAAAAGCCTTGTATGAGAAAAAAAAAAGACAGAAATACAGGTAAGGAAGAGAAAAGCATGTGAAGATTTGAAAAGACAGAGAAGCACTTTTGCTGTATGCAGAAAAGGAAAAGAGCTGAATGATATGTATGATACTTGAAGGCACAAAAGACTAAACTTCTACTTCCCACTGTTACATATTTGGTTTGCAGCCAACCGGGTGCAGGTGGCTGAGTCCTATCCAGAAGCCAGTCCTCCAAACTGAACAGTCAGCTGTGGCTACTGGACAGTATTTAAGTCTTTCACCTGTGTTTGCACTGAAGCCTGGGGTTGAAGTGGTGCTCATGAGCAGGTGCTCCTGCCAGAGGGTGAGGCAGGAGAAACCCCTGACTTCTGTAGCTTCTTACTACCTGTCAGAGCATGCCAGTGTGTTCATACCCAGGTATTGAGTACATGTGTCAAGCTCACTTAAAAATGACCTTGCTGCAGGGAGAGGTACAACCAGAGGTCATAGAGCCAGGCCTGCAACAGCAGTGGGATTTTGATGTCAGCAGCTATATGGACAAGCCTAAAGACTGCAGAAGAACTCTACCAAATTTAGTTGAAGATCCACTCTGCACTGTGCTGCTGGAGAGCTTCTCTTCCTTTCTGGATGTCTTGTGTGGGTATTGTCACGCTGCAAAAAACTAATTAATGTGAGTTTTAATATCTACTCTTGAGAGATCTGTGTGCTGTTTTCTCACATCTCTGATACACAAATGCCAGGATTCATCAGCAGTGTGGTTTAGTTGCAGGAAGAATAGGGAGAGTTTACTCCAGAGCCTCCTTAGTGCCAATAGTTCCCCATGTTTTTATCTTCCATAAGTTGTATATGCTATTCCCAGTATCTTTTCTACTTCTGATTTCCTCTCCCTTTGTCTCTGCTTTTCTGCATGTTATCTGGGGATGTATTTTCAACTGCCAATAACTCTTTTAAAAGAACTTTCGCCCACATGAAAACAAGGTAATGCTGAAGCTTGCTGCAGTATTACTGTCTTACATTTTTTCAGACTTCCTAGTTTAACAAAAGAAACTTACATAGAAAAGCAAGATCTGGCCTTTCTCTGGAAAAATCTGAAATTAGAATTAAATAAGAACACTTGCATCTTTGTCCTGTAGCTGGCTCTCGGGAAAATAACTGAACTTAATTCTCCTAGTCAAAAAAATCTCTTCTGTGAAAACAATATAACTGCAGTACCAAAGAGATTGGGGTGAAGAACTTCCAAATAGATTGTATATATCTGTGACACACCTTGGGTGGTTCTTTCGGGGAATTTTTAAGTTTTAAATATGTCAAAAGAATAGTCTGAGAAATTTCCAGCAGTGCTGGAATTTCTTCCTCATGTAGTTTGGAGGTACAATTTATCACCTTTCCTTAGTGGAAGAAACAGAAAGTTGCATATAACCAGAACAAAGTTGTTAATTGAACCTAATTTTGGATGTGATCAATCTGCAAATTTTGCAGTTCTTAGGAATAGTAATCTGGCAGCAGTATCCTTTATTTTGATATCTGAAAAAATTGTGCTGCAGAAATAATTTAGGAAGCCGAGTCACAGCTGCACAAGAGTTTGTAGACTGTTTTTGGAAAGCAAAGAACAAACTTATGTGAACCTCAGAGAAATGTAGCAGTCAGTTTATTGGAACCAGTTTCTAAAATAGATCCCTAATTTCATGACCAAATGAAAGCCCAGCGTTACTGAGATCCAACTAGTAAATATGTGGTGATGGCAGGTTCATGTTTAGCGTTGACTAACTGGCTGACTGTGTTGTAAGCTTCAGAGGGATTGTTGTTTTAAATGATGTAACAATAACCAGTGGCAATGCTTAAAGAAAAGAGTTTTAGTTAATTTTTTAATACCTTAGAGATAATTGCACAATATTTTGAGCATCACGAGGTTCTGGTGACAGCATAAGAAGTAAAGAGCTCATTTTATGGCTGGGGCCTTACAGTTTGAAGCCCCTTATAGCTAATGTGGTCAAAGGAATGTTCATTGTCATTCCCTTCACTTGGATTGATACGCTGCCTGTCACAAGAATACAGTGACTGGAATTTGCTCTGTATGCTGAAGAAAATCTGATTTCAACAGTCTTTAGCAGCTGCCAGTTTCATTAGCCCTAAAACCAGGAGGCAGGTGAGCAGTTGCTGCAGGAGACTTCTCATCTCTTCTCATTTCTTGCAGATCAACTCTGGTAATGAGAAGCAAAGTCAGGTGTTGAGCATGCAGCTGCAATTCTTAATGCACAAAGCCATCTTAAAGGACAGCAGTTTGCACAGCCTTTGCTCATGTGTGCAACCCTACTGTTTTCACAAATTCCCTATGGAAGTGGTAGCTCTTTTCCCCTTGGTAGTATATTATGGATATAAGTGTATTAATATTTCAGAGATTCTAAACTCTCCCATGACCTGGAGGTTCACATACATTGATTTCCAGTGGAACTGGAAGAGCAGAGTCATTAAGGCGTTCTTGGATATTGCAGTGAGGGACCCATTTCAGAAAACTGAGCAATCTAATCAATGATATCTAACAATTCTGAGACACTGCAAATTACAATGTGCTTACAATATCCGCATTTCCAGTTATTAGGGTCCACTTTTCCATCTGCTTCTCAGTTTGCTTATTTATATCTGGTTAGGGTGTTTCATTTGGTGTTTTTTTAAACAAAGATTGTTTGCTGATAGAAGCAATAAGCGTCACAATTAAATTAAGTGTAAAGCAGTAAAGTAGAATTATCATTCAGTGTTCTTGCCTAAAAGAGATTGTCTGAAGGTTTTTACCAGAGTATGCTGAAAGTAGCTCAAGTGGAGTTGGAGCAATTGCGTCATTGTGAACAGGAGGAAGTCAGAATCAGCAATTTTACTGTAAGATGGTATTTCTTTCTAAGACTGTACAATAGACACACAGGAAATTTCAACTTTGCTTTTCTCTTTGGAAAAAATAAAGCCTGGTTTTTATCACAATTTCTGTTTAAAAAAATGTTCGTTGTGAAAGACAATTTCCAGCGTTGAAGGTAATGTTTCACAGATCTGGTGAAAGTGGAATTTTTTTTCAAACTTAAGGTCATGTGGCTATTGTTTGTAGCCTTATTGCTTTCCTCAAAACAGACCTTTATTTTTTCCTTAAAAACTAGTTAACATCTGAATTGTAGCATCTTTTCCATATGATGAGACTTCCTAATACTGGTAAATGCTCAGAAGAAAAGCAACCATTATTGCTAAGTTCTAATCCATCAGTCAGAAAACTGTCATTTAATAAATTCTGTGATATTGACCTCATTAATATTGTCTTCTGTGAGCTGTGTGCGTTTTTTGAAGGAATGGAAGATATTTCCTCCTGCAGGCCGGTAATGGAGTAAACCACGACTGTGTATTAATTTAAATATCTATTAGTGTGGCTGACTCTGATGTCTGCAACACAGCAGCAAAGATGTTCACATTTTTAATTTTCATAGAAAATTAATCTTTTTATGGTTCTCTCCTTTTTTTTTTTTCTGTAAGAAGGGTATTGCAGTTACATTTTAAACCATGCCAATTTTTATATTTTATTTATTCCATGCTGGTCTCTTGTATCTAACAGTACTAATTCTTATTCCTGTCAGGTATAAGTTTATCTATTCATGGGGCTGAAAAGTGTGTGCAAATCTGTCAGAGGAGAACTGCAGGAAGCTACTCGGTTTCACAGCATCTGCCTGTGGATGGGCATCCTTCACTCCCACAAGTCAGAGGGTCAATAAAAATGGAAGCCTCATCTTCTGGATCTGGAATTTCAGCAGTCGCTGGTGGAAAAGCAAAAACCCAACAGCCAGGTAACAGACTTGCCCTGGTATCTTTTTCAGTTCCGTTTCCTGTGTGATGTGCCATGATGTTGGGAAGCTGGTATTAATAGTATGAGGTCATGCTTGCATGGTGATCAATCTATTGATTGTCCAAACTATTGACTGATGTTTCATTTATGTTTTGTATGTTTTTGTTGGTTATAGATTATAGGGAGTAATAGCAGTTGGGACAGACAAAAGCGGGAAATAAAAACGTAGGTTTAATCATAAAAAAGTGTACAACATAGTGGTATCCAAAATGTTAATGCAGAGGGAGCTTTGAGCTATTGTTTTTTAATAGTTCCCTTTTATATATTTAATTTTGTTAAGCCCTGAGCTAATGACAGTGCTCTAGAGGCTGCAGGCAACGCCCCATGGAACTCAATAATTGACACTAACATTGGTTTTGAACAAAGGGACAATCCAGGGTGTAGATCAAAGTCTTGGTGCTATAATACAAACGAAAACTCTGGATCTGAAGGAGATTTTACAATGCAAGTTAACTGGTTAACAAAATGAAACTTTTTAAAAGAAAGTCAAAACCTCCTGGGAACCATCAAATTCTAATTGACATCGTGAGTTCATTCCTTGTTATGATAATTGCCAGAGCTATTTAAAAGTATCTTTTCTTATAGCAGGGGAGTACATTTGTGCTGGCCATATTCAGTCTTTCTTCACAGTGGAAATTAAACTCCAAATTTCTTTCCTGAACAGAGAAAATTAAGGCTGCCCATGAATTCTATTTTGTAGCTTCTATATTGAAGGGTCTCAATAATCTTCCAGTGTTACTGCCCAGGAAAGAGCAAGATACATGCTGTATGCAGCTACTTGGGTGCCAGGGGTCAGAGTCTCTGTGAGATAACAGTTCTGCCTGCAAACTGCTAGTGTATTCCCCTTACCTTGCAGATCTAGTAAATGGCTTAATTTTGGTAGAAGCTGAAATTTTAGATTATCAGTTGTGGGTTGCTATAAAGATCTACTGCCATGAGTTTTATGCACCCATACTATTTAGTCACCATATCTTTGTCAACATAGATTAATTAAGAATTTACAGTGACTCATAACCATATGCTTTGTTTATTTCAGTTCTTCTGTTCACTTGTTTGTCCTGCTTGCTAAGCTTCTGGTTTTATTCTTTGAAGTACAAAAATTACTACTAAAGAAATGTTACTGTTGCTAAAGATACATCATCATTTCTGCAGCATGTTAAGAGATTGACAACAAAACCCTGCATCTCGCTTTGTAAAAGAAAAGTATCTTGAACATGCACAATAACAATGCTCATTTTGAGATGCTACACGTTCTACATCTATGCCTTGATAAGTATGGCCTGTGCTTTACTACTAAATAATGTACAAGCAGCATATGGCATATGCTGGTTTCTGATTGACAAAAAGATCCCTTTTTAGGTAGGCCCCAGGGGGCTTCCTAAAATGGACCTCATTAGTGAGCATCATTCAGATGATAATTTTTTGATAAATTACCTTTCAGTGTATAGGATTAGTTTTATCTGTCATATTCTGCTCTTTAGACAGTAACAGCATCCATGACCTACAGAGAACGTGCTTGGCAGCTTGGTTCAAGGAGGCATTTAGATTAATAAACCTCTCTGAAGTTGAGAGAAGCTAATAGTACCCAGAGCCTTAAAGACTGCAGATTTTTGTGAGGTTTTTGTATGACAGGAGTCTTTTCTTAACTAAGTTATGGTGCCATTGTTTCATCTGGAATGAAAAGACTGTTATGATCTGTGTCTGACTTTTTAAGTCTATATAAGAGCACTAAATTTGTGCCTGTGTCCACGTTAAATTGCAACCATTTGAGCCATATGCAAGTAGCATCTAAGTAAGATTATGGTCAGGGGGCGACAGTAATGAATAACACTCCTAAGAGAAAATTCTAATATAAAATGTTATTCATTGTTTTTCACTCTAACTCAGGAACAAATTAACAGCTGAAACTACATAAATAGTTTATTATACTGTATGTCCAATGGCAGTACTTCATCTAAAATATCATAAAGATTTTGATATTTTAGAAAGAAAACGTCTTATGTATATTAACGATTCAGGTACCAGACCTTACACCAGTGTTTTCTAAGCTATCCTCCTGCTATTGGATGCAGTAAGTTTGTAGGTTTTTGTTCAGTCTAATTTTAAATACTTCATACAATTTGAGTGTTTTTCTTCTATTTGAGTGCTATTTCCACTATCAAGTAGGTCTCACTGTTGGATTAGTGTATGTTTTATTCAGTCTGAAATTTCCTTTGTCCAGTTAGCAAATCCCCTAAACAGGAAGGCAGTCTAGCATAACAGACTATACAGAAAGGTATTTTGAGGACTCTAAAATGGCATTTCTAATTCCAATCAGTAAGAAAGGCTAGAGCCACAGAAAGAAAGGACTCTTGATAAAATGACAGTCAAGTGTAATTTTTCCCTTTGATTGCATACTACTGTATTCTTCACAGCACTTTGCTTCTCTTCACCACCTTTCTTCTTTCCAGAATGACACCTTTTATTATCTATCATGAATTCTGTTTAATGGTCAGATGTTTCCTTTGAATGGAATTCATAGGTAGCTACATGCTAAGGAGAGGAACGACAGATATTGTTTACAGCATTCTTTTCAGTTTGCTTCTCTGCCAGTTTTATTTATAACAGGTAAGGAGCCTGAGGCTCATGACTTTTACTATTAATCTGGGTGTTAGTGTAGCTAGGGAGCAGCAAGTTGTCTGTACTGTATCTTATTTAAAAATAAATGAAATTTAAAAAACTGTGCTGTGCAAACTTTCAACTAAGTACTGCTTAGCTATAAGCAGAAGCACAACTTCTGAGCTCTGATTTTAAGCAGATCAAGAAGTATCAAGTAACTGAAACAAAACACAGAGGAAAATGGAGAAACAAGTGAAAGAAAATGGCTTTTAATAGTGAAGACTTTGGACACCTTTGCAGGTGCACCCGTATGAGGGGACTTCCCCTTAGAAAGAAGGAAAGCGAAAACAAGCACAGAAATCAGATGGTAAAATTAGATGCAATGACATTAATCCATTCCTTCCAAAACCAGGGAGGGACAGTACGGTTTTAGTTTTGAGAAACCTCCAGTTATCATCTTCCAGTTCTGTGAGCAGTTCTGCTGTGTTGTGGCTAATGAGGTATAAGGCTACTGAAGTACAGAGTTCAAAGCGCTTGGGCAGACCTTTGGCTGCAGTGAATTGGTATAATTCTGATGAAAACAGCTTAGGATCGATGTGACCATATTGCACACAGGAGGCTCACTTTGAAAGCAACAGTTATCTTATCATCACTTAGATTTCTGTAAGAGCAGCAGAACTGAGTACTGAACAAGTGTAGAGGAGGTTCAATTGTCATCCCAGTCAGTCTGTTCCCTCAATGTCAGGGTTAGGTAAATCTGGGGACCAAAAAAAAAAAAAAAAGAAAGAAAAGTTTGCCTCACTTCTAACAGTGTTGCACCTTTGCTGTGTGATAAACAGGACTTTAGTTTCTGGGTTTCTGTCTGCTCTTTCTGTTGTTAATCTATTCCAAATCATAACAATGCTGCATTACTTCTTTCTCCAGGTGACAAGTTCCTTTATTTTCAGTTTTTGCAGAACTTGTCAAACCTAATTTCTCTAGGAGCCACTAAATTTGCTGGCTGTGGAAAAAAATTTCTTATTTAATATGTCTAAGAAGCAGTAAAGTGAATTATTTCACTGTGTGAAACTCTGGAATCTTCTTAGTTCTTCTCTTCTTGCAACACTTCCTAACACTTTTTACCTGTTCTGTAATAACAGGAATTCAGAAGTTCCCCAGCAAGATTTTCTTTCTCTATATTTCTGGTAAAACCTTAATACATTTCAAAATGTATATGGAAGTGTGTATATAAAATAATGTAGATACTAATTTATATCACTTGTACAGATTAGTTTTACAGGCAATCTACATAACCAGCAGGAAAGGTTGTCTTTGAAGTAATTTATTTCTAAAATTTAGTTAACATGTAAAGATTCTTTACTCCAGGAAACACATAAAAATATCCTAGAAATTTCTGCTTTCAAGAATTTACTGCTCAGAAAGATCCCCTTCAAAGCCAAATAACTGTACCTTTTGGAATGGGCATTCCTTGCTACCTCAAATCAATAGAGGCATATGCACGATACTTGAAAGAACTTTATGTGCTGAAAGGACTGTTTTCCAGCATTATGGTGAAAGTCTACTGGGATAATGGAAATTCTGCAAGAAACTCTTTTTGCACTCTCTTCCCATTTGTGATAAGTAGTATCTGACAGGTTACGAATTTTAAAGGAAGGCATGTTTGATTTAGACATGATTTTCTTTATTTTTGTGTCCTCTTTTTAAATTGCTTATCAAACCGTAGCATTGATGACTGTAGTTACTGGGCTTGTAAATGAGAAAGAAGAGCTAGTGGTGTTGGCCAACAGAACTGAATTGGGAGGCAAGTAAAAATGCATGGTTCTTGAAACTGTAGCAAGCAAAATTAAAGGGAAAAAGAAAACGTGTTTAATGAGCTTAGTCACAAGCTGATGAACTTTGAATTATCAAGAAAGCTAGAACTGAATCCTTCGACAATTATAATTTGCTTTAGAAAATATGCATATGCTTGTCAGCATTCACATTTAGTTGGTCTTTAGAAGATATGTGTTAGTTAGATGTGACTTGTTGGTTAAATCCCATTTTATTTTCTTCGCTGACTGGCAGGACATGTGGCATGCATCTGTCTCAGATTAAAAGAATAAAATCCTGCAACTAGTTCTGTCAGCAAGCTCTGTCATGCAAGAATTTCTTGGTAGCAAATCCATGCACAGCGTGGGAATGGCTGATGTAAACTCATCTGGAAATTTGAATTCTCACTGACAGTAATGCTGTTATCTTACTTGTCTAACATTATTAGGGGAACAATCTTTTTCAATATGCCTTCTGCTGGATGTATATAGAACTTTCTCTCATGTGGAATGAAGCATAGAAAAAGCAAGCAGATTTCACAGTTTAGTATTCCCTTCATTAAGCTAATTTTCATAGGAAAGAAAACCAACACATGTTTACAAGAAACATCCCTCTGAAGAAGGGACATTAATGTCAATGAAACCAGCTAGCATATTTAACTTTTCTCTTTCTCCACAGCCTGTTTTCAAAACAATGCAAGTTCAATGCACCAAACAAAATTTCTCATGTTGATACTTCAAGCATGATCTGGAAATACCTTCTGGCTGAACACAGAGACAGTTCATTCTCCTGACTATTGGTGCTCTGGAGCCTCTGCAAAGCTCCTAACAAGAAGAACAGTTTGCTTCAATTTAAATGAGGACCTTTTGTCACTGGGCTGCGTGACAGGTCACCACATGGTGTTTATGCAGTACTTTGAAATTAAGAGCTGAACTAGCCAGCAGATGATGCAGAGCTTGAAATCTTCTATTGCTTTGCTTAGTTATTCATCTCCTTTCATTCAGCCCTTTACTCTTCTAGAACAAAAGTCACTTCTTTGAAAATTCCTGGTCCTATGGTATAAAGTCTCCTAGAATGTTCATTCTAGCACTTTGGAGAACAGTTTTGCAACATCATGTTAAGAACAAAAAAATAGCTAGCATATAAAACACTGTTTTTCAATGCTATCTGTCTTGTTTAATTTAACTGTATTTGATATAGGCAGAAATTGCATCCCTCTGTATCAATTTGTGCTGTGTGTGACACACACAGGCACCGAACCTACCTGAGAGGGACCTGTGCATGCCCTCAATAAGGGGCTTCAAAAATAATATTAATAATTTTAAGTGGTGGCTTTGAGGGTGCTCTGCTTCTCTGGGGACTATGTGTTTTTAAACACAAGTCTTTTCAAAGACTTATTTTTTTAACTTCTTACTTTGATCAGTCTCCTCTTTGCTATTATAAAACAGTCTTTCATTCACTCTTGCAATCAATTATGTATGGTTACTTTAAAATCACTACAGTTCACTCTCAGATTTCAGCTCTTCTGGATGTTGTTCATTTACAATATGTAGTCACCTAACAAAGGCTGCAAAATGCCCCTCTCTGTGGGTATTCCTGATCATTCCACCATCAGAATTTCTTTCAAGGAGGGAAAATAGGAACTGGCTTAGCAAAGTTATAATGTCCTGAGTCCAGTGTACCACAGCTGTCTTAAAACAACTAAGAAGATTCTTTACCACTCTAAATGAAGCAAATAGAACATATATAAAATTTTGCAATGTTTCTGAGAAAGTAATGACCAATTTCTTTTAAAAAAATGTCTTATAATTCAAGAAAAAATGAGAGAGACTTTGAATAATCAGCTATTATGCTCCTTTTATGCTTGACTGAATAATGCGGCTTTTTCCTAGCTCTATATTTCTTGCTCAAAGGGGGCTAGTGTTATGTAAGACTCTATTTCTAATGTTAAATATGTTTCATATGTTCCAAAGAAAGATTCCTGCAGGAAGACTGTCAAAAGATGGAACAAACTAGCTTCTACTTTGGCAGAGATGTTTTTAAAATCAGAAAATGGATTTGACTGTAATAGGGCTGCACAGTGTTGCTAATTTCTATAAAAGGTTTGTATCAGTCCAAAAGATAGCAAGATGTCTTTCCTAACACCAAGCCTGATGGTTCATTCTGATATCTCAAAATTAAGCCAGACATTTCTTTATAATTAAAAAAAAACCTCCAAGCAAACAAAAACCCAAACCAAAACAAACAAAGCAAAAAACCAAACGGAAACCAAACCAACAGAAAAAAAACAAAAACGAAAAAAATCACAAAAAGTGCCCCAAAAACCCCAAACAAAAAGAGCAACAAAAAAATCCCAAACTAAAAACCCCCCAAAACCACCCCAATCAAACAACAAAATCAAAACAAAACAAAACCAAAACAGCAGGGAATAAAAAAGGTTTACTCCTTGGGTGAGGAGATATGATACAGGTAGGTGCTTCCAGGGTTCCAAAGAACCCACCAGAAATTCCAACCAGTGCAACGTACTGTGGTGCTAAAAAAAGCCCAAAAGACTTGCATTATAATCAACATCACAGCTTGTACCACGCGTAAGGGCAGCAATGAAACATCAAGGTGGCATCATTTTTGATCAGTTCTTTTTTTCTGAGAACTCCCTTTGCATCATGCAGAGGGCTGACTGTCCCGATGCCATGAGTGGGTGGATATCTCAGGAAAGCAGACGTGTTCTCTCCATGCTGGATAACTCCACAGAGGCACAATGTTTGCTGGTTACATCCTTTGGGAGTGCAGTTCTGTACCATGTTATGCTTCAGAGGCCAAGGGGAGTCCCAAAGCATGTGCCTTTTTTAGATCTTTATTACTTATTACATTCAAGGTACTTAAAACAGAAAAAGGGAGATAGCACTGCAGTTTGGTACTTTATTTAGACCTCGCTTTAGGAATGCACCTAACACATGAAAAGAATTCAGCACCCATTAGACCAATGGCATAAAAAAGTAGTTTGCACTTAGATAAGAATGAAAGATTTTTAAGGGTCATCAAAACTGCACATACTTGCAAGTCCTTTCATGCTATTAGAACGCTTGAAAATTATGACCCTTGCTATTCAGATACTCTTCTACTGCCTGCAAAGGAGACTCTGCTTAAGTCCAGTCGCTGAAAATAATTTCTTTTGCGTAGGCATCCTCTGTGAACAGTCCAAAACTAGTCCAAGCATTTTAATGACAAAGTGCTCTATTTCTCCTTAGTGGGTTGCAGTAGGTTGCAGGGATGTATAAGAAAGGGCAATTGCACCAGTATTAGGGACAGGATTCCTGCTGCTTGTGGAGTTCTCTCAAAGAAAAACTTAAAATTTCAGAAAGAATATTTTTACACAATCACATATAAATATTGCTTCCATTCTTCAGCTCCAGTTTGTAACTGAATGATTCTATTTATCATAACCGCTCCCTAATTAGGTCTCCACACACCCAGGCTGTTAGGTTGGAACCTGTCTAGATTTAACAA